>CM056993.1:217246274-217332733 GCA_029891345.1 Dryococelus australis | reverse complement strand
TTTATGTGAATGTAGTGTAAATTCCATGTGTAACTAGCAGATGACGCAGGAGACTATGTTAGAAGCTCTGTTAACGACCGTACTAGTTAATTCGTTATTCAAAAGTAATATTCAGAAGTAAATATATCATAACAAACTAGAAGTAGCAGACATGCTTCCTATACATCAGTAGTTTCTATATGGTATAAAAAAGTGGTCGGCTTCATTTTAAGTGATATTATGTTTGTTTCGCACTTCTAAAATATTTTGATCATTAGTGCTGCCGATAGACTTATTTCACAAATGGCTTCAATTTCTAACTGTATTGAGTAAAATTATCATCGTAACATATTTCATTATAAATACAAGACTATAATAGTTTATCTACCGTAGACAGTTTTTCTATGTACGTGTAGGATAATAAGCATTGCTTTTACTACAAAAGATGGAAAATGTGGACAATTTCTAACTGAACGTTTAGTTTTCCATTCTGTCTGTCCGACAAGATTGGCCGGGATTACCCTCCCACCCCTTTCATGTTGCTGCCAGCTGTCCAGAATCATGTCATTTACCTATGTCAGCCCACTGCAGTTTACCCAGGTGTTTGTTCCATTAGATAATTGTACCTTTTCATAAGGATTTTGTTTTTCCATTGCATTTATGATCTCCCAGCGAATATTTCATGGGAGGGGGGACCATGGAATGCGTTATTACCAAATACGTAAATGGAGTTGACAGTGTTTGTATTTACATGCCCCGTGAAAGACAAGTGCACATATGCATACCAAATAATCAGGTTATTTACAGCATTCGTGAGCAGCAAATTATATATTCAAGAAACATCCTGATTAAAATAACTGAAAACATATTTTGAGTATTCAGTTGAAACTAATTACAGTCCGGTTAAGGATTACATAGGCAATAAAATGCAATTGTGTTGGTGCAGTTGCAGTGACTACTCTCACATTTTCCTTAGGGTATTATCTCTTGTACAATTTTTACTTATATTATTTAATGAATACCAGAAGCACTGCACCACTGCCTTCTCAAATGATTCGCGAATCTGAAATTTGTTCTTTTCCTGCGGTAAACGTTTTAAATTAAACTTCAGTGTGGCTGTAAAAACAACTATGGGGGAAGTTTAACTTCCCATCGTGCTCTGCCAGCTAGGTTACAATGAACTATCAGATCTAGGAGTCAGTGGATGTCGCTTATCTTTAAGTATTTGCTGTCTGACACTTGTATATTTCACTTAAACCAAATACACTAGAGACAAATACCAAACAGCTATGTACAATTAGCATTGGCAATTGTGTAAAAAATAAGCTAGTGGCAAGAAATGTTACTATTATTATATTGTCAGAATATTTCACAATTTATATATTATAATAATTTATCAGTAATTATTTTCACTTCTGGAACACGTGATGTATTGAGAATTAGTTAATTTTGTTAGCTGACTACTGGGCCAAAGCCTTTATTTCAACAATATTTCTTTCTTTGGACAGAAGACCTTCTGACCTCATGAGTTTGAGTTTGAGGCTTAAGCTTGGGATGGTTTGGGCAAAGATGGGAGGACTGACGGCTGGGCGAGGGGTCAGGGGTAGCGTGCTTTTGGGTGGACTTTCCAGCACTCTAAATTGGTGCTGTATTGAAATCTAGTTAATTTCTTTTCTTGACTTTCACTAGTATTTCGAAGAGTACTTACTACTGATGCATTGTGGTGATGGGAATGGAAGGTGCTACCATTAGCCTTGGACTCAGCCATAGTTATATTCCAGGTATCCCAGTGATGGTGTCCTCTTCTGTTCTTCCCTGGCACACTTCTTTCTTAAGGTGTTCTGTAGACAGTAATGGTCATCTTGGGTATGAAGTATGGGGTTGTGGGTCAATGAGTTGTTTGATGAGAGGATTGCTGTTTCTATTGCATTTGTGTCTGAATTCATATGTCTGCTATGATGTGGTAGTGCGAGATGTGCGCCTGGTAGATTTACGTCTTGTCTAATCACCAGGAGTGGAAGTTGAAGGATGAGGCGTAGTGATCTGAAGAAAATACATGCGAGAGGACAGAGATTGTGGATTGCGAGATGGGACCAAGCAGGAAAGGCGTAGATGAGAGGTGGATTGATGTATGTCTTGAATATGGTAATGCGGGATGTCAGTGGACAAACCTAATGAAAGACGGAGGATGGGTACTAGCTGGATTATGGCCTTAAGGGTTTTCATGGTGATGGTGTCGATGTGTGAAATGAAATTGAATTTGTGATCAAGACTGATGCCTCGGTACTGACAGTGTCTGTCCAATGGATTGTGGTACCTGTAATTTTGGGTGGATGTTCTGGGGTGATGTGCTTGCGGATGAAGAGGATGGCTTTTGATATGGAATAATTCAGACAGATGCCATGCATTCTGAGCTGGGACTGTAGTGATGTGAGTCCTATACTGAGGTGCTTATTCACATATGCTCGTGTACTGATGATGCAATGAGGCATGTGTCATCAGCATATTGAATGATGTAGGTGCCAAAAGGTGTCTTGAGACCTGATATGTGGATGGTGAATAGCTGGGGGCTGAGCAGGGAACCCTGTGGGACAACTGCCTGGATGTGGTGTGGGTTGGAGAGGAATTCCTTCACACGCACTTGGATGGTGTGGCCTTCCACGAACGAGCAGAGGAGGTGGTTGAGTTGAGGTGGGATGTCGGTGACAGCGAGGCATGAAATGAAATGACGGTGTGGTACAGAGTCAAATACTTTGGCAAGATCCAGAATTGCCATGCCCACATGTTGTTGTATGGAGAACCCATCAGCCTCCAGATGCTCCACGCGAGTAATGGTGTGTGGTGGTGGAATTATTGGACCAGAATCCGAATTGATGGTTTGGGAGGAGGTGAAGTGATGTGGCTGCTAATAGGAGGCAGCTAAGGATGATTTTCTCTGCTACCTTGGAGAGGATAGGGAGAAATGAGATAGGATGGTATGAGAAGGTTTGGGTTTCAGGATTGGGACCACAATGGCATTTTTCCACATGGTTAAGAAATGGTGGTGGGTGAGGATGGCATTGAGTCTGGAGAGGTAGATGGCGGCTTTGAGGAGCATGGTTGTGAGGAGGGATAGAGTCACAGACAGTGCAGCTGTGAGAAGATGTGTGAGAACAGTGAAGACTTCATATGATGTGGTGAGGTGGGATGAGTGGTATTCAGGAGAGGGAGGGTGAAGTGGTCAGTGAGATGGGATGGATGTTCCTCATCTTCCGAGGAGTCAGATTAGTTTTTGTGGTTTAAATTTTGACCACTATTAAATTAACTTTCCAAAGAGAAAAGAAAATTTCATTTTTACATCCACCATGTTAATACTGTTCCCTTAAAATCTATGATTATACAGAGGTACTGCTGTGTGCCGGCTGACAGATCTTCAAGCTGTCCCATACTGGTATTTAGGATTTGCTTAAACACAGGGGAGGAACACAATGTTCAAAAACATTATTTCTCAACAGTATGATTAAAGGAGGTATTTCAGTGAATATCCATATTTCTCTCATTACATACACTGGATTCTTTTTCTGTCAACCTTTGTACATTTTCCTGCTAACTTTGATTTTGAGCTCTTACATTGCTCACAATTGCTACAACTTTAGAACTAGGTTCATTTCCCTTACTGCCAAACGCTGTCTCAATGATATTGATAAATTTGTGCCTTCAATTTTAGAATAGTTCCAAGTTATTGTAAACTTATAAAAGCATAGCCTGCGTTGAAATTGAGCATAGTGTCTCCGCTGCTGCTATATTTTCATTTTCCTTATATTTTGTCTTCGGTATATTGTAAACTAGCTGTATCCTCGCCCGCTCTGTTGGGCATTGATTTATTTTGAAAATGAGAACCACTCTAGACACTCACTTGGGATCGCTCTAGCCACTGGACCACTGCAGCTCCATTTGATATATTTCTATCCACTGAACCGCTGCGGCCCCACTTGAGATCGCTCTAGCCACTGGACTTCTGTGACCCCACTTGAGAGTGCTCTAGCCACTGAGCCACTGCGTCCCCACTTGGGATCACTCTACCCACTGGTCCACTGTGGCTCCAATTGAGATTACTCTACCCACTGCACTCTGTGGCCCCACTTAAAATATGTCTATAGCTATACGGAAGAATGTAGCTTGCTAACAATGAAAGAATTATAACAATCTGCCCTACAGTTTTGGTAGAGCAAAATAGCTCATTTTTCTTGACTTGATTTACTAATACCTTTAATGCTCAGCTCCTATAAGTGCTACAGCAATTTTTAATACACATAAACCTTCATCAACAAATGCAGATCATAGCAGTAAACACCACATCCAAATCCATTCAGTGGTTCTCAAAATTAGCATAGTTGTACAGAAAGATGCACACCAGGGATTTCCTTTTATACTATGTAGTGATAAGCCTGTCTAATAGTTTTGGAGTAAATGAGTCAATTAAAATTTACCTTAATTCTCAACTTGTTTTGGTACTGACAATTTAATTTTTAGCATAAATTAATTAGTTTCAAATTTTTACTTTAAAAAGTTTTTCTCATTTATTTTTATATTCTATTTTTCCTCTGAAGATGTTATGCAAATTTTTTAATAATCTCAGCTCAATTTCATATGTAAAATACACATGTCCACTGCATGTTATATAATTCTTCTATGATAAAAGGACCTGGCAGACACAGATGCATTTGATAGTTTAGTCATTATATATTCTCGAGTATTTTTATTTCAGTTCAATTCATAATTTTCTAAGTCTTTCTTTTCCAGATTGACGTTAGATCAGACATGATGATTTTTTTTTGTTCTAACCGTACATTTTTATGAGAGATTTTGTTGGGTGTTGCTTTTGACAGCAACAAATTAGGCATAATATTGTATTTAATAATTCACTTTATTTGGCATACACAGCATGTGAAAACTGTTTTAACACAGAGTTTCACTTGATCTAGCATTACATTACAATTTTGATATTCAATGTGCCATTTCTATGACTTACTTATTCTCCATTTCATATAACTTCAGTAAATCTTGCCACTGTCCATCTCTACCAACATCGGCTATCTTTGGTCATAATTAATCTATATGTCAGAATTCCTTACTGGTGGTGTTGAAATATTATAGTGAGTTGTTTTTATATTTGCATATTTTATTAAATGATAGTTCGTTGTAGGTGCATTTTTTAAAACAGTCTTGCTCAATGAAATTAAATACAGACATGTGTCTGCCACTTTGTAAAAGGATTTGTTGTGTGCTTTGGTCCACCATTTTCCTTAACCATCATGAAACATAAGCAACAAAAATTCAAATTTGTTGGTTTCAAGAAACATTCACAAGTATTTTGTTAATTTAATAAATCTACAAGATTTATTTTGTATCAGTGGCTGGCAAAAGTGATTTTTGTGATACATTTTTGTGTTTTGTAAATAATGTTTTTCGAAAGTGGCTGTGAAAATGCATCTATATTTTGTGTGCAGTCAGAAGCTGTCTATAAATAAAGAGTGTTTGATGGGAGGAAACAGGGATTTTCATTCTATCCCAGCTGTGCCCAGAGGTAATGGATCTACTGCATGCTCAACATGATGGGGTAGTGCATATGAAAGCAGTGGTCCGAAGCTATTTCTAGTGACCAAAACTATATGCGGCAATCGAGCAGGTGATAAAGGATTGCAACATTTGCCAGCAGTGTCAAAATAACCCACCTAAAATGAAAATGATTGCCTGGCCAAAACCAGATAAACCATGGTTGCGGTTGTACATTCATTTTGCTGGCACATTCCAAAGTTCAACCTTTCTAATAGTCAAGAGACACCTTTTCCAAATGGGCTGAAGTCAGGCAAGTCGGAAGTCTGTCGGCCATAGTCATTCAGCAGCTGTGTGATATGTTCAGTTGCCATGGGCTGCCAGACGTCATTGTAGCAGACAATGGGACTGCATTCCGATCTCAAGAAATGTCAGGGTTTGTGAGGAATAATGGTATAGAAATGGTTTTTTTTCCCCCATACCATCCTTCTAGTAATGGGTTGACCGAAAGGACTTGACGCCATCGGGTGAGACACTGAGATGATTACGATACACTTTACCTTGGTTGATAGGTGCCAGCAGTGGTTCCTACGCACTGCATTTTGAGACTCTGGGATCTCTGGGATGCTGTGGGTTGTGTGTGTTCGTCTCACCTGTGCGTACGTACTAAACAACTTTTACACTTAACACTGCAATTCAAAACACTTTGACTGGGCTGTGTAACTGATGCTACTAAAGGACTTTCATATTTTAAATGAGAAGGCATGTTTATTATCCAAAGTACAACTCGTGCCAGAATATGAATTATGTTACGTCTCGAGCATGTCTAGCCAGTTCCGGTGGGTGATCCACCAAGCACGTAACTAAACTTGCTCACTCCAACTGGATCATGCTTCGCAGAGTTTGAAAAAACCACCTCTACAGAGCAAGGGGCCTACAGCTGCTAGGATGGACTGCAGGTTTGCCCAGAGATGCCCAGGGACCGGACACAGAGAATGAAATGAACATGCAGAGATTAAATTATGATTTTTGGTTGGTATTTAATTGTCTTTTGAAGGCATTCTCGCCTGAATATCATTGTCTCTCTTCTCAGCGCAGAGAGTACTTTCAATTTTGAATTGCAATTGTACACAAAACCCTCAAAAATACATATAATATTTCACAAACAATTTTACCCTTGCAACAAATATATATTACACTGAAACAACTAATAATTCATTTCTGGAAAGTCCGTGGCCTGTAACGATACGTACACACGTGCACACCACCACGTGTACCTTTAGCAGCAAGGGCCGTAATGTGCTCGTTGTGGCTGGCCCTTGGCTGGCGTCAAACGACCCTTCCCTTGAAGACCATGACAGTGCAAGCAACTCATCTCTGTTCCTCTTTGCTCTGCCTGGGTCTGAACCGGGACCAACAGTCGAGGACAGATAGAGCATGATCTTGGAGATAATTGTACTCTGCATCGTTTGAAGGGGTGTGGGGTGTTGTATGGGACGACGTGGTTAGGGCTAGGTAGTAGTTCGCTACCTCTTTTCCTCCTGTTATAGGATGTTGTGTTTACGTTGCACCTCTCACTTGTCGGCGCACATGCATCACTAACTGTATCCACAAACCCCCTAAAGCTACCCTGCTCTACAATACTATGCCCCACTGACACAGAAAAATCCCTCTAAACGGTGTGTTACTTTCTCTGATTACACTGGAGTTTGCATTTTCACTTTGGTTATCCCCCCTATATGGTGTGGAGTGTTCCGGAGGCGTGAAACCCTTAAATGGTATAGTACCAAGAAGGCTATCATTCAAGCTAGGCTGGTACGGAGCTACTGAACTGTTGTTATACATAGACACTTATATTGCCTCTCTTTGCCACGTGAAATTTCCACTGTGCTACACCGCGCTCCACGGTGTGTTCGGCCTCCTGGCGTCTCCTTGCCTTTCTTCCCTAGTGGTGTGAGGGCGATACGCAGATCATCGTGGTGTCTCTTAGCTACACGTCGCTGTCCCAGCTTCACAAGAAAAGTAGAGTACCCTAGTGGTGCTAATCCTGCGCAATGAATTTTAGTCCCAGGTGACAGTGGATTTTCTCTCACGTAAACATACATCCCAGGGAGTAATTCCGGCAGCTGTTTCTTACAGGCGGGTACCCACGTGGGACAATATATTTTCTGGTTGGCCCATACCTGTTCATGTATTTGTTGTTGTGTGCTGCAATCTCTGTGCGTGGCAATGGCAGGTTTCCGCTGGGTTCTCCCGGTGCGCGTAGCTCGCAGCCTTCCACCATTTCTGCTGGTGTTTTCCCGGTAGCTGCATTTACCCTGTTGTGTATGCAAAACACGATTTCTGGAATGAGTTCTGCCCATCTCATGTGATCATCTTCGAACCTTACAAGCAACTGTACCTTCATGTTCTGATTTCGACATTCGGATGGGTTCGCCATCGGATGGTAAGGCTGGGGTGGTGTGGTGTTCTGTGCTCCAGGTTGTGTAATATTCCCGCCATTTTTTCCCTACGAACTGGGTGCCGTTATCAGTAAGCAAGTACTCTGAATATCTCCACTGTGGCAAAAACTCACTAAGCATGACGTGTGCAATGGTATGTGTTCTGACACTACTAACTGGAAACGCTTATGTTCAACTTGTAAACCAATCGGTCACGACTACCAGGAACCATTTCCCACTTTTCGTGCAGAAGTAGGGGCTCATGATGTCGAGAGCAATTGCTTTGAACAGCTCGGTGGGTTGGCGGGGTTGTGGAGCATCGCCACCTGTTCTCCGAGGCTTCCTAGTGTTACACGTGATGCACACTTGTACATATTGACGCACGTCCCTCTGTACACCTGGCCAATGTAAGTGTTTCTGTACGTTACGTCGTGTCTGTTCTGAACCCAGGTGACCGTGCTCCAAACTATCATTGATTATATTACAAAACTAACTCCCGTGTTTCCTTGGGTACAAACGTCCTCCACTTCCCGCAATTCCCTGGTGGGCGAACTTGGATTTCCCCATTTACAACTCTCCAATGCTCTGAAAATGTTTCTGCGAAATGTTGGCTGTACTGTGAGACATCTGGGGAATTTTCTTGGGACACACACATACTTTATGCAAAACATCCCGGATACTCAATGACCCAAGCTCACTAGGACATTTGGCAACAATGTTCTGGAGGATTAGCGGCGGTAATCCCATTAGCGGCGTGGCATGGCAGGGAAGCAGTGCCTCCTCCCACTCCGTGGCATCTGTTACCGTTACCTACAGACACAGATTTTTGACAATGCATCTGCCAGCTTGTTCGCTTCTCCAGCCACGTGCCCTACTTGAAAGTCAAACTCATGCAGCAATAGTGCTCAGTGGGCGAGTTTACTCCTACCATTATGCATGCCTTCCAGCCAAACTAGACAGTGGTTATCTGTTTTCAAGGTAAACTTGCGATCTAGCAAGTATGGTCGGTATTTGCGTAGCGCGTGCACAATTGCCAAGCACTCCTCATTAACATAATATTTACATTCCGTACTGCCAAACTTTGCACTATGGTAATTGATCACATGTTTATGTCCTTGGTTGTCAGCTTGGTAGAGTACCGCTCCGATACCCTCTTGACTAGCATCTGTCTGCACGGTAACCAGGAGATATGGGTTGAATCGGGCTAACGGTTCATATTTTTTAATTGCCGCTTTAACATTTTTTTAATGCCTCCCCTGCTTGTGGTGTCCATACAAATTTCCACTTTTCTGGCAACAGTTCAGAGAGTGGTGCGGTAATAACAGAGAAGTTTGCAATTCCTGCAACCAATTAATAAGTCGAACGAATTTCCTCAACTGTTTAAGTGACCTGGGGGCTGGTTTATCCTGTAACTGTTGCAAGTGTTGTTTCCGATTCGTGTCCGTCCCCTGAGACATAGTGCCCTAAGAACTCCATCTTACTCATCCCTACTGCTTTACACTTAACTCAACATGTAAGCTTGTTGCGCTCGTCTTTCAAACACAAGGCTTAGGTGGTGTAAGTGCTCTTCTCAATTACTAGACCACACTAACACGTCATTGAGATATGCCATCACAAAGTCTCTAATATACATCCAAAATGTTCACTATGAGATTCTGAAAGGCCACAGGAGCACATTTTAGCCCAAATGACATAGAAACCAACTGGAAGCTCCTTCCATCAGGGTGGTAAAGGCTGTCTTTTTACTGTCTTGGGGGCAGATGGGAACTTGCCAATATCTTGACTTCAAGTCCAGAGATGTAACCACTGTAGCGGATCCCAATATTGACAGTGTGTCGATAATTTACACAAAACGTCCACTCCCTATCTTTTTTTGGGGTTAGCATAGTTCCTGAATTATAGAGACTTTGCATTGATTCAATAACATTGTCACTCAACTTTTCACATACCTGTTGATTTATCAGGTTCCGGAAGTAGATACCTGGGTCCTCGTGCATGGTGATAATTGCATGCTCTTTGACGTCTGTGCATTGGAGCTTCCCCTTAGTGTGGAACATCCAGTCGTACTGGTCCAGCAGGTATTTCAGCCTCCCCTGATGCTCCGGTACCTTGTGGGCGAACTGTTCCAGCTACACGGCGGTAGTTGTGGTTGGCGGTGTTGCTCCCACAGTGTACAGTGTCCACCTCCCATGTGTGCCCACGTGAAGGCGGTCGAGGTGCGGCTCTATGACAGCTTGATTTTCAAGTAGACACGACAGTCCCAGGATAATTTCCTCGCACAAGTCTGGCATAATATGCACGTCACACTTGGTCCACAAGTCCCGGATTCCTACTGTTACATGCATAACACTCATGGCCTCACCCTGTTGGTGTATGGTGGCAAATTGTAATCTACATGGTGGCACCTGTGGGGTAAGAAACTATGACTGGCAGCAGTGTCTGTGACAGCAATCACATTTCTCCCTTCCAGTTCAATACTAACGCGCCACAGTTGGCAGACTTCTCCACTCCAGCAGTGAGATTGGGGCAGATGTCGTTTCGCCAACCTCACTTTTTTGTTTCCTGACTGATTTCCCTGAAAGTAGTTGTTGGGTGTGTTTTGGTAGTAGTTTGGTCGCTGTCCATATGATATCCGCATATGTGTGAACAGAGGTGGTGGTCGCGTAACATCAACAATGATTGCGTAGGGGCATGGGTGTTGACGGTCCACGGTGTCGTCCCGGTGATGGGGATTCATGCCCCGCGTGCACATTCCTTTCATACAAACATGCTTCCTCCGTGAACTGTTCCACACTACGTCTGGTGGCTCGATCTAAATATGGCCTAATGTCCGGTGTTGAGAAGGTGACAAAAATCTCTAACACTCAATTGGTGTACTGCCCTGGATTCAACCTTTTATATAATCCCATTTTTTTGCTGTATAATCTTGATTCCCTCATGTTCGCGCTGCTGCTCATGGTACAGCCGGGCTTGCACCTGTATTGCATCACCAACCATATTGAACTTAACATGTGCCCGGTTATCGACTGTTTGGCACGATCGTTGTGGCTTTAGTGCGCTAGACCAAGTGCGCGTTTCATACGGATGTGCGGTGGAAAAGATACTTAGCGCATGACGGGAGCAGTCGGGATTGCTCATAACCTTAGTGAGGCGGCACTGTCCCGTTCCGCCTGTCTTTCCTTCGTAGGAGGGGCTAAGGTAAACCGCTGCTTGGCAGCTAGGTGAGCGATCTTTTGTTCCCTATGTCATCGGCCGTGCCTTATCTTATAAGGTATAGAGTTTGGTTTGTTGCTGAACAATACATGTCCTAGTGTTGTCCAATAGCCACTTGGTAGCATGAGCTCGGTGTCTCAGGTGATCCGCCACTGTAGCAGGCAGATCAGAGACTTTGAGCCGTGTGGGCCACCACTGCTTCTACTGAATGAGATATTCAGCCAAGGCCAGGCCGCAACACCCAAGCTAATACCTCCTCCAGCACCAAGGTGCTCTGACATGAGATAATAACCTAGGCTTACTGTCTCTCCTTGGTTAAAAGTATTCCTAGTGGTTGTGACTCCTCTCTTCCTTCCATCCAACACCTGGGTGCTGGGGTGAGCTAGCAACAGGCGGTCGTCTAATGTGTGTGTTCCATGACTGGAGGACTCCAGAAGGGGCTCCTCAGTCCAAGCTAATTCGGATTTAAAATGTACCCAGTTTCTGTTGGCAGTGCACAGTGTGAATTATTCCTGGCAGGCAAAGTAGATATTACTCTAGAAATAAAAGCATGTGAATAGAGAACAACGCTGTATTTATTGAGGACTCAATAAACACAGTGACCCATGCGATTTCCTACCAAGCAGACGGAGTACTGAAAGTAACCTACGTTAGCCAGGTGTAGGCGACCTGGTCCTAGGCTAGAGGGAAGGGTTGAACTAGAAGACTGAATAAATTGCTACTGAACTAAAACTATCTAATTACGGGTGTCTGGAAGAGACAAAAAGAAGTTAAAGTTCCTTTGCTGTAGTAGCAAGGTGTAATTGTGCTTGATGTTTGTCAAAGACTGTTATCGCAGGGAGCAGCCACGAGGGCTGCTGAAGACTTGAGGTTCGCTGGAGGCCCCAGCACTAAGGAGTGCTCGGGGTTAACTCGAGACAATGCAAGACGAATGACTGCAGGAGCCCCGCCGTGTACGGACTTATATAATCAGAAGTGTAGGCTGCCGTTGCGGGGAAGGCATGTGACATCCTTCTGAAGTGAGACTGGCATGGAAGGTGAGAACCCTCTGGTCAGCATTCTGCTTTGTACATCTTCGGTGGTGCTCGGCTGGGCGCCGAGGTGGCTGACAGCTTGTAGAGGCACTCAGCACGGGGGAGGTGGTGTGTTCGCTGGTTGCGCAACCTTGAAACCATGTGTACGGTCGCACGGTAGATTTAGGTGGTGTGCAACATCCATGTATTGGTTTGCGGTATCGACTCTCACATTGGTTGAAGTAAGAGTATACTTGACATAATGAGCGATGAGTCGTAATTGTATTTAAAGTGGTATATGCGGCACACGTCAAACTGTCCGAACAGTCTCTCACAAAACTCCCCCCAATGTGACTTGATATTCGCAGACGAGATTCAACCAAGAGGCCACGGCACCTCTGAGGCGATTGTCTATTACCTCTGTCCAGTCCACTCTGTGTACCCTATATCTGTGCAATTTCTCCTCGCATAGTACGAAAAACTAACTTGGGTCTTTGGAGTCGTGGCTCGCAAAATTAGGCAACAAAAAAGTTTGGACTGGAACGGTCAAGCCTTGTGGCGTGTACATCACTACAACAGGTTTTGGTGTCTGTTATTCAACGTTGTCTGTGGCATGTTCCTAACGCAGTCACTGGTTCGGCACCCGGCACAATTAAATATCCCGTCACAGCAGGTCCCGTACTCCTCCACCCCTTTGCACCTCAGATGTACAGTCTGTCGGCACTGTTGGCAGGTTACCCACTGTTTACCTGTTCCGTCACATTCAGTGCACGTGCACATGCGTTGCTCTGATAGCAATAACGTGGTGTCGTACGCACACTGACAAAGCTTGTTCCCAGAGATTGTAGTCCAGTAAATTAATTTGTTTTAGTTTTCCATAGTGCGCACTTCAATTGATCTGTATGTCACAATACCTTGCGTTCACGCTTGTCGCGGGCGCCGGTATGGTTGGCTTGATGTCTTCTCGCAGTTTCTCTGGCATAATCGCCATTTTGTCACAGATAACGGGGTTGTCCCGATGCGGATGAACACACTGGCCCCTCTTGGGAAAGCCAATTGACGCCGTCGGGTGAGACACGATTAAGATACACTTTACCTATGGTAGATGGGCGTCAGCGGTGGTTCCTACACACCAGACTTCAAGACTCAGGGTTCTCAGGGATGCTGTGGGTTCTGTGTGTTCGTCTCACCTGTGCGTACATACTAAACAACTTTTACACTTAACAATGCAATTCAAAACACTTTGACTGGGCTGTGTAACTGATGCTACTAAAGGACTTTCATATTTGACAATGAGAAGACATGTTTATTATCCAAAGTACAACTTGTGTCGTGTGGTAACGGTCATATATATAGAGGGCTAGTTCAAAATAATAGCATCGTAGAAAATACAAAAATAACACTTGATGAAGATGGGGCACAACATGAGAAGGAAAATAAACACAGGGTTGCCACCTTCTTTACATTGGGAAATTCCCAGATATTTCCTTGATTTCCCAGAGTTTTCAAATCTTCTGATATTTCCCTGTTTTCCAGGTCTTCCAGACTTGTGGCAACCATGTAAAAAACACAAAATGTGTGAATTCACTCTTGGATGGCGCGGATGCTGCTGGATAGGGCTTGTAGCGGACCACGTGTGCGAGTGTAAAAACATGTCATTTACGCTAAAATCCAGTCAATAATTATTCTGAATGATCATCTGCATGGGCAAAATTAGCTCTGCCTGAAATGAGCGTATAAAAGCCCTTGGAACGCCGGCAGGCGGCGAAATACAAGTACATGAGTTGACCGCATTGTCAGGAACAAAAAGCATTAAATACATAAAATACACTAACCTTTATTGAAAACATTAAATAAAACCCTGAAATAAATTATGGCGCACAATATGGAACAACATTTAGCCCTTATAACGAGGCAATGGCGTAGATACAGACTTCGTGATAGCTGACCAAGTGGTCATGGGCGATGTGATGTGGCCATAAAACTTTAACACTACAAAAACCCTCAAATAATTATACAAGAATATTACAATTAATATTGCAATTCACAACGAAGCAGAAATTACATTGAAAAGCCCACACGGGTGGATGGCATCTGATACACAAGTAGCACGGGCCTCGTGGCCACTCCAGTACTACACTCTCTTATCTCGTCTCGTCACAGTACAACACTCTCTTATCTCATTCATATCTTAAAGACTGAAAGGCTGTGAATTATTAAGTTAAGCGGATAGCATTATGCCAGGGCATCTAGCAAAATGTAAGCAAGGCAAAGGTTAACCAGTATACTAAAGTGAACTAAGAAAAACTACATCAGTGCAAAAAGATGAAGTGCATACGTGACAGCGCCTTTCTTCTTCAGCTCTCCTAGAACGACTGCCCAGAGGCAGGGGTCGCATGGACCTATCATGGCTGCCTATGGGGTTCACACAAGCGGAAGTGCTATGCATGCTGAGTAAAATAATAATATGGCAAATTGAAATGGCACCAAGAGAGTTTCTAAACAGTTTTACATACAGACATTAAATTATAATTATTGGTTAGTATTTAATTGTCTTTTGAAGGCATTCTCGCCTGAATATCATTGTCTCTCTTTTCAGCGCCGCGCACACTTTGAATTTTGAATTTGCAATTGTACACAAAACCTTAAAAAAGACATATAACATTTCACAAACAATTTTACTCTAGCAACAAATATATATTACAGTGAAACAACTTATATCCCATCTCTGGAAAGTCCGTGGCCTGTAACAGTACTTAAACAAATGCTCCGATGTATACCTTTAGCGGCGAGGACCATCATGGACTGGTCGTGGCTGGGCCTTGGCCTACGTCAGACTGTATGAAGAGCGAAGCTGACGTTAAGAAACGTTATTGAAGACGTTAAGAAACGTTATTGAAGATGACTGGCGGGACAATCCCATGAAATAGGGAAAATAATACCTAGAAGACTCTTGCAGAGTTTTTAATGGGGTGACCACTATAGACGGTTCTAGCCAAACTGCATCGAGGTACAGACCAAGGCACATCCCAGAATGCACAGGTAGCAGGCACAGTTGTGGGAAAGGCCATATGGCTGCGCAACTACGTGAGTGGCTTCAAATGGATACTGGGCTGAATCAGTGGGGAGGAAGGACCGTTGATTTACCAGATCACAGATGAGCAGGGCAATTTTCATAGAAGGCATGTAGACCAGCTCCGACGGAGAAGTTGTCAACCAGTGTCTGATTCAAAGGCCAAATAAGCAGTTTCCAGCAGGGTGCAGACAGCAACCAGAGTGTTACAGCAGTTCAGTCCCAGGATCGCTTACAGCAGTGGAGACCCACAATTTTCTGCATTAACGGGTGCAGAGACATCGGCTGCAACCTACCAGAACACCAGGGAGGATTCCACAGCTGCAGGTGGGGTCGAAGATTCAGGGCCTCCATGTGTAGCTTAGGAAAAGTCAAATGAGGTAAATGGTTCCATTGCTTCGTGAGGGTGTTCTCCGTTCTGAGAGTTTTGTGTGATTAAAAGTCAAGGCGGTACTTGGAGCAGAGCTTCGACACAACAGCCCCCCCCCCCCCCCCCACGGACAGCTGGACAATTTCGTCTCATTTTAAATGGAGAGGAACTCTTATTCTGTTCATCTAGAATTAGGTTATGTAGTATGTTAGTTGTGAAGGTTGGCAAAAACCACAGAAAAATAAAAACAAACACTAAATAGCCAGTAGCCGGCCAGCAGTCATGGCAACGTGCACACATTGTGGTGTGTGTGTATATATGTATGTGTGTGTGTGTGTGTGTATATATATATATATAAACCAGCTCCTCCTCAAAATACGTCAGTTTGGAACAAATAATACGTACTAAGTTATAACTGTATAAAAACTAATGAAAGAAGTTCATAATGCAAGGCTGAAATAAAATGCTAAAAGTCTAAAAATTAACCAAACAATACTTTCAATAAGATGCAGTACATACACAATCAGTATTTGCAATCTAAGAACGTTTGGTCTGTAGCCAAGCAATATATTGTGTTTTAAAATTATTTAATGAATTGTATAGTAAAATTTTAAACTTTTTAGATAACTAATTATGATTTCCATGTTGATGACTTACATAAAAAAGGACGCAAGTCAATTGGTGAAGCTATTTTTATATAAAAGAGGAACCAAAATTTAATTATTGTACATATGACAAAACTACTCCATCCCACTCTGAAGACCATAATCTTGCTATTTAATTTCAAGAAAAGGGAACACAATTATAGATGATGTAAAAAGCACAATAATCAATAATGGTACAGAGTATGGAGTGAAAACTTAGTGGAAGCAGGTTGAATAAGAAAAAGAGGGGACGTTTTGGAAATACAGAACAATTTTAACTATGTGAAAAAAAAGGAACTCTTGGAATGTTACAGTAAAATTCACAGTATGAATAGGTTTTTGTTATGTGCTGGAAGTAATTTATTCCCTTCTCAAATTTTTTCCGCTTTATGTAACCCTGTCTTCTGTATGGCCTTACTTTCCATGTACTTTTACCATGACTACCAACCTCATTACCATAACCAAATTTTCCTGTGATATTTAGTAAACAGTTTTCATTTTCAACTTGAAAAGTCATTATTTTCTTAAATTTATCTTTTAAAAGTCCATTAAGTTTGTATCATTAACAATTTATAGTTGGTCCCACAAATGTTTGTATTCACTCAGCCAAGTTACCTAAAAACATAAAACTTTACTCCTATGCTTTTATACATAACTTTCTTGTGTCTATTTAAATGAGCAACACCACTTTTTGTGGGAGACATATTTTACTAATGTTTCAATTGAAGTAGGAATGTATTTCTAAGCTGCACATGAACTTAAATGTACATACACCTTGAAACTCTTTTAACTACAAATGTTGATGACTGTACTACACATACGTGGCATTTCAGAGAATGCCACGAGTCATTATAGCAACTTTCCATCTTGCAACATACAGTTCTGCTGACTGCCCTTGAGCCAAGTCATGTGGGACAGAACACACAGACCAAGTAAAACTCTCAATGGATTCGTCAAGTGCTTTGGTGATTACTCCAGCACTGTTATCCCTCCACAAATATTCTCCGACTTACTCAAAGCATGCATTCAACTTCAGTTATAGCAATAGTTCCTTATCTACATTTCCACACAGTAAGCATCATTAAGTATTTGCCAAGTGTATCCTATTAATTTCAAACCCCTTACCTAAAGCTTTCATGTACTACTTGCTACTAACATTATTGTGTTTCTAAATCACCACTCACACTATTATTTTGCATATTCTAAGTTTGAAATTAATTTAAAAGAGTATACAGTACCCAGAAGCATTTCTCGTTAACAGTTGTTTATAAGCTAAAAATTTGCAGAAAAATTTATAAGCAAAAATGTATGACTCTCTCTTTGCAACTAGAATGCCCATGAAGACAGGTCATTTGGCCAAAGTTTTGCAATTTTACAAAATGGGATTTTTTTTTTAAATTTATTGCTCATTTTTGGCTGAGTTAGCATTTTCACCAATTTCCTCAAAAATTTTTGAAGTAACAATTAATTCTGAAAAGGAGGTAAAAATATTCCCGGAAACTGCATTTGTATGACTATTGATTCCACCATCCCAACAATTGTAACATTTTGAGTTTTAAAAGAACAAAATGTTTAAATATCACAAAAATAAACATTTTAGTACTATCCTTTTTGAATTAAATAAGAGTAATAAGTTTCTCGATTTTTACACTTGTTTACATAAAAATAAATAAAAGTTCATCAAATTTGAACCAACAACCGTTACAGCCCTATCGCAGTTATAATTTCTTTATATACACTCGCATAAGAAAATGTTTTCCAGGCAAGTAACAAGTGTATTATTGTATCTATTCAAGTTTCAAAAACTAAAAACTTGCACGAAGAAAACAACAATTTTCTGTGTAAAATCAACATATTTATACGAGGGCTGCATAAACTGAGATGGAACGGGCCACTAATTAATGAGAGGTCAGTGTAGAATAGTACAAATAAAAATTTAATAGTTTTCTTGAAAAACGCACAATTCTGATGTAAAATTATTGCTTTATATATGCTGTAATACATTAAAATAACAATAACAATACATTTAACAGACTGAAGCATGATTTCATACATATTAAAATTTAGTAGCGTACACTGTATTGCAGACCCAAAAACATTTATTTCTAGATAGCATATAAACAAGTTGTGAACCACGGCTCCAGTGGAGAGGCACGACCGTGGGTACGAGCTTTGTGCTCGCAGCACAGATCCTCACATTGTGTCCTACCTCACCAACACTGCTTCTCGTGTATTAGCACTGCAGACAAGACATCACTCCCATGCCTGTCAAAATGTGTGGCCATACTGACACTCAATAAACACTAATGGAAGCAGACAGTTAACTGTAACTTAATGTCATACTTGTTATCACTCAAGTTCAGGGCTGCTACAAAATGTCAAAATAAAATTATTTTTCAAGGCAATCCCCGGTGTCTTTGTGTTTTACAATGGTATGCCACTAGCAAACTGTAGGATAGAAACATTAAGATAGCAAGTAGTAAACTGTAGAATAGAAACATTAAGATAACAAGACGTAAACGATGCCTTGAGGTATCGTTGACAGCAATATTACTAGAGATGGAATAAGAAAATATGCAACAGTAGAGATACAATAATAAATAAACACTTGCCTCACATGGGACTCAAAACACAGAGAACCTTGTACAATAAGCTAGCCTGCAATTAACTGCAATACAGATGTAGGATTCGGAGCATCAACCGCTAATATGATCAGTCTATAGTTTTGAATGATGTAGGTTAACTAACCTGACATGTACATGGCCGTCATTTTGAAAATAGTTCAATCACTTGAAATATGTAGGTTTACATGGCCTACCATAGCATTATTTGTGTGAACAATTTGGTAGAAATCTGTTGAGTACTCCCCAAGAAATGGCACAAAAATTTTATTTTATTATCTGGTGCCATCTCAAAAAAATTTATTTTAAAAAATAATGTCCTGCATAATGATGCTTCTAGTAGATACTGTCAGCATTAAATTTATGGTTTAATTTCGTAAAATTATTTAATAGATATGACAAACTTACCCAAATATTTATGTGGCCACCATTTTTACAATCAATTTCTGACCGCACTTACGTGATGTAAGTTTACATGGACTTCTGTAGCACTAATGATGTGCAATATTTCATAGAAACTAGTTGAATTGCTCCAGAAATATGAAAAAATGCTCAATTTTCTCACCCAGCAGTATTTTCCAAAAAAGACTGGCAAAAGAGTATCTCTGTATGCATAATAACTGATACTTTTAATGAATACTGTTAGCATACAAAATTCGGTTGAATATGTTACATTGTTTCATAGATATAACATACTAATCTAAATAATTTATATATTAACATCATTAAAAGAAGGCCTGCTGTACCTAAAACTTGTCAAGTTTATGCTCCCTACTACTTGTGTGAAAAATTTGGTGGGAATAGCTAGATTGGCCCTAGAGATATATCATAAAAAGTAAATTTTTTATTTTGATGATCTTCATAAATGGAGGACGGAAAGGTTATGTTTTAGCATGTTCAATGATTGCCACAGATACTGTCAGTATACAAAGTTAAGTAAAAATTAGTTGCATGGCTACGTAGATATAGCATACTGACACGCGACTCCTCGGGACTTTGAGGATCGTCACACCGATCAAAAAGGAGGTCTTTGTTGGGCGCTAAGACCGGTGCACCCTTCTGGTGAGGTTTACTGGTTTCAGAATCAGTTTCTACGTGGTACAGGTGCACGTCCAGGCCTGGTAGCTTTGCGGCAAGGCACAAAGTCTTGTTTGGGCAAAGAGATCTTACATTTCAGATGGTTAACATTTGCCAGGATACTTGGGTGATGTGTAACCTTGGAAGGTGGTTTTACTTGAATTGCCTCTGTTGGGCGTACGTGTACTGCATGTACATTAGTGTTCTGAGTTCTAACGTTTGAACATGCTTGTGGTGGCGGAGCAACTGGCTTGAGTCTGAGGTAGGTGTTTGGAACTACTGGGGGCTGAGCAGGTTGACTGAGGTAGAAGACACAGAGGCTGTGCTTCCTTCTTAGGTGCGAGCTGGCTGAGAGCGGTGTTGAGGGAGGGGGTAAGCTCCTGCAAGCACCTGGAGACTGTTATCACCTTTTTCACCTTCTCATGAATACCACTTTGGCAGGAATAAAGCATCTGGAAGAAAACACACACTTACGTCCGTGAGGGGAGTGCAGGTGACGTGTAGCCCTAACTAGTGTGGAACGTCTGCTGACTTAACTGACACCCTATCACAGTGCTCGGTGCCTGAACACGGTGAACACTGGGAATCAGACCTCATTGTAAACAGTCCCTGTGCGTGGGTGTGTGTCTCAATTCAAGTCTTCCCAACTCAGGGAATGACCTCTCCGGCGCCAAAATGTGGTGGAGAAGGCGTGCATTGAATCAACAAGCTGTCCAATGAGGAGTGTGGGCTCTACCATACCATAGTATGTAGAAAAATTGGCCAGGCTAGGTGAGTGGGTATACTGGCAGTATATTGGCTTGAACGAGTAGATTTTCCGGGTCACTTGTTTTCCCCTCAGCGGCATGAGGTAAACTAGAAAAGGTCCCATGTCTTCAGGAAAGGGTTACTCTAGAGACAGATAAACTTTGTTTATTCAGTCTGACAGAAAATAAACACGTGGTGTCGCACTACCTCCTAACGCTGGCAAGAGCTTAAGGAAGCTTAAGCCTACGTTATCCAGGTAGAGACGACCTGGTCCTGAACTAACAATGGTGGGATAGACTAGCACTATAAAAATAATGAACTGGTACTACTCCCTCCGCATGTGTTTGCCCAGAAGGGGCCGCAGTGTCTAGGTGTTAGACGATGTGGCGATTAGAATCTTGGGTGAAGACTAGGCAGGTTAGTTAAGATGGATGTCTCCAGCGACAAGGCATGGTGGAGACTAAGGATAGGTAGTTTCCTTCGGCATGAATGCAGTGAAGGAAGGAAGAGTAGATGACTGAAGACAGGTCCTGAGCGAGCATGGCAGCCCGCTATGTATGGCATATCCCTTCGGCCAGCTAGATAGGGGTGGTCGTGGAGAGGGGGTGGTAATAGCATAGCTTCTTCCATGCGTGACATCACTGGCTGGCTTGGAGATGAGAAGGCGGCTAAACGATACTGGTGTAGCCATCTAGTGACATGCAGATGAACTCTGCACCTTCAATGCATAGTCTCTGTGGGCCGGTGAATAATAAAATCTGCAGGCTAGAACATACATTCTTGCAGTTACAAACAGTACAATTTCTTAACGGCTCGAAGCAGTCAACAATAAAAACTCAGTTGACATCAAGCACATAGCTATGCTTACTAATGAGCTGGTCTATAAAATACAATTGTTGCAAAGACGTCGTGTCAATACTAAGCTAAAATGTTTTTATAGCCGCAATTTTGAAAATACTGACTTTCATACTCAAAACATATGTAAATTAATATGGCCTAATAATGATGATAATGTTTCCTAAGATGACATAACTTAATTATTTCATGTGGAGGTATCTTTCAAAATGGCAGAGAAATGAGGTTCTGTATAGACAAATTTAATGCATTTAATAGATATTACAGTATTCATTAAAAGCACATAGGTACTGACAGGAAACAAAGTTAGGTTGAAATTTGTTTCATAATTTCGTAGATACAACATAGTGAGGAAAAACTTTTGTCGCCATTTTGAAGAAAAAAAAGTGTAACCCAGTCAAAACATATAAATTTACATAACCTACCATAATGCTAATAGTGTGCCAAATTAGGTACAAATCTTTCTTTGTTAGATAAACCAAAAATTTTAATATGTCATGTGAGGCTATTTTACAAAATGGTGGAACAAAGAGACTTTGTGTGGACACATTTGAAGGATGTAATAAATACTGCCAGCATACAAAGATAGGTTGGAATTAATTAATAGTTCCGACAATATACATAGTATACCAAGCTATAATAGCTATTTGGCAGCCACTTTAGAAATTAGGGTCTGAACTACGTAACACATACCAGTTGATATCACCTGTTGCAGTACTATTTGTTTGCCACATTTGGTAGGAATTGATGAATTGTTAAGATATGACAAAAAATTTAATTACATCACATGGCACTAGCTTACAAAATGGTAAACAAAATGGTTATTTCTTAACATATATGATGCTTGTAACATCAGCATACAAAATTTCGTGGAAATTGGTCAAACTGTATGACAGAATATCAAACTGACCTAAAATATTGGTATAATCATGCACACAAAAAATTTTATTTCAATACGCTGAATAGTTCCCGAGATATGACATCACAGGGTTCCCACATAAAAGTGACCATAAAAAATCCTTTCCTTTCCGGACCATAAGAAAATTCCTGATTAAAAACAAACATTACACAAGTTTTAGGCATAACCTCACCAAGAATGGTAGCTTCATATGTTTCAGACACATTATCTTTTGCAATTACATAAAAAAGGTTCATTAATGCCTTCATACACAAAAAAAAATTGACCAAAAAATGCCCATAATAGTTGGTTTGGGTACGAAAATATTGTCTGTTCAGTTACAGAAACATGTTCACTAATTACACCATTACAGAGAGTTTTTGAATGATAAAAAAAAATGCTTCTTTGCATTTGGTACACTTATCTTCTGCACTTTATGGTTGCCTTAAAGTTTTTTGTAATGAAGAAATTTTTATTTCTATCTTTTCTTCTCTTCTTTTTCTTCAATTTTCCAATCTCATTAGCAATTTTCCTTTTTTTTCTTCTCTTGTCTTCTTTGCATCACTCTTCTGCGGAAGTTTTTTTCCAGGTAGTCTCTGTACTTACTTCTGGCTGCTCTCACAGAGAGTAACAGCTTCCCATACACAGGTACATTAACTATCCCACCATAGTCCTTCACAGCAACATGCACAGTCCTTTGGGCAATGCGTGACTCCGTGTGTAGGTTTTCCCCCAACAATGATTCATTTATTGAAAATACCCCTTCAACAGAGGCATTGCCATTAGAAATGATTAGACAAAGTTTAACCACCTCCCACAGGTGTTCATAGGTGGATTTGCCATTCACAATCTGAGAGAAAAACTCACATAAGCCAACATCTGCATTAGCTTCAAACTTGCCAAAGTCACTCTTTAAATTACTTTTTGCATCAACACACACATTTCTATACTGCTGCTTTGCCTTTTCAGAAACATTGTCACTAATTTGATTTTCTTCATGTAATGCTTTTTATCAATTTATTCATACGATTGTAAACACATGTTGGTTCATGTATGATAACCTTTGGATCCAAGCTTGTCACATCAAACAATCTACTTCGACTAACACCACTGCATTTTCTTATCTTTTTGATGACATATATTAGAACCTTCCTACAGTCAAATCCGAACACTTGCATTACTTTTTCTGACACCTTTGTTTCTTTTAACAGCTGTTTTACTAGAACTCCGTCAACAGAACTAACCTTAGAAAGGCTGTCTATGTTTTCTAAATCAAAGTTCAAAAGTGCTTTGCCATCTCTTTTGGGCATTTTGTCAGCTCTTACTTACTTACTATTCTTGTCATCAAGCTGCTCAGAATGTCACAAATATGGGTGTTCAGGAAAGGAGCAAGGGGCCTTGCACTCTGAAAACATCTTAAAAAAGTTTCACACTCATTTGAAACAAGTTTGAAAAATGCCAATTTGCATTTCATCAGTGGGACATTCAGGCACTCCTTCACATTACTAACATGCTTGGTCTGAAGAAGCTTGCCAGTCTGAATGTACTTTTTTATATTGTCATATAAAAATATTGCTCTTTCAGCACAAGTTGCATTTTCCACCCACCTCGTGGAACAGAATTTTAGAGGGAAACATGAAGCACCATCTTAAAGGTAATATTCCTTACTAAAGGCAGAGTATATATAAAATTCCTGACGTTTCCTGACTGTGGGAACCCTGCATCAAAATAAATATTACATTTGCAGCCAATTTGAAAGTAAGCACCCAGCATGGTTGAAAACTATAAAAGTCAGGTATCCTTACTAGGTACTATATGTGAACCAAGTTAGGTGAAATTATATTTACGCAAAGTGTTTTGGGAGTGGTGGTGGGAAAAAAAACACACACATGCACATGCACACACACACACATGTACACGCACATTTACATGCGTACACACATACAAAGTAGAAAGTTATCTTGTAAGCATAGATTTCCTTCACAAAGTAGGTTAAAAACATCACCTTGGTGTTTGTATGTAAAAAATATAGTCTTGGAGCGAAGCTCACTGTGTTTTAAGGCCTGTTTACACATAGCCAGTAAGCGTGCCTGTTGAAGTTGCCAGTGATTGGCAACATGTAAACACCTTGTTGCAAGGCCAGTGCACCAGTCGCTGACAAATATATTTATTTCACTGGCACGCTGGTACTCTCCCCCATCACTTTTCGGGACTGGCATCTCGCTACTTGCACCGTGTAAACAGACATCTGATCTAGCGTCCTAATCGCTCTATGCCAGTCGACATGTGGTTGTTGTTGAAATGGACAAACATGTGATTAAGAGAAGTTATGGCTGAAAAGGGCAAGAAAACTGTAAAAGGCAAGAAAGGTCAACCTACAAATACGTTCCATATGACTGATGAACAAACTGTACAGTTTGTCAGTTTATATAGGGAACAGAGAAATCTGTGGAATGTTATCTACCAGAATATCGTAATCGTGATGCTCTGAGTGCAGCTTTGCACGCGTTAGTCAATTAAATGAACATAGAACATTCTACAACCAAGGAAGTTACAAAGTTTGCAATGTACTTACCATTCGGAGGTTTCGAAAATCTGAAAAAGTAAACGCAGCAGTACTTACTTTGTGTACAAGTGTCTCACAATATGGCAAATAAATATCCCAATTAATTTTAACAGACTTTCACTATATTTGTTCTTGGCTTACATCATTCAAACTTTTAGTAACAAGTCAAATGCAATATGCTTCCATAGAAGACACAACATGTTACCAACAACCAAACAGGTTAACAATTAAAACATACATATCTGTGACAAAAATTTTACCTCACCATCAAAGATTTTAAATAAATTTGGGACAGCATTAGCCTTCACATGGACTAAAAAAATACCAAGTGTTATGAGAATATATCAACCGGTTTTGAAAGTGTGTGGGGCTATGTAAAAAAAAAAAAAGTAGAAAATAGAACATGCATGACTGACATTAGTTCAAATTGCATTTGTAGCTGTCCTAATTGAGATATAGAGCTGGGAGATGGGTCATGTTGCAGCTTTTCTCAACATATTTCCATTGATATATAACACAATAGTGCTTGTAAGAAAAAAAATTTGAAATCCAATCAAAAATTTGATTTTAAATTTTTAAAAAAACTTTTTTTTATTTTTATTTATTTATTTCAGATAATAGTTTGTACGGTTGCTAAAGTATTCACAAAGTTTGAAGTTGGGATGGTAAATTCTTGAATTTTTTTAATTTAAAGAAAATGATGATCAGTTGAAAATGGCCACTAAAATGTTACACCCAATTACCAATGCTAAAAAAAATGTTATACTTAGCTCATGCTGACTGCAAAATAACTAATTAGAGAAAGTACAACTAATTAAAGGATAATAAATTACAAACTGTAATCATCTATTTGAATTATGAACACGAATATTTAAATTATGTTTCTGCAATGATTGTAAGAAAGTTTGATGTTTTTATCTGTAGAAAGTATTAGGTTAAACCATACCACACAGTGGAATTCAAACTGCTTGTGTCATGACAAGCTCAGACATGTTAGAACAAGATTTCACCAGCTCACTTCTCTCGCTGTCTGTCTGGCTCAGTCTAATGGTAGAGCCTGTGATGAATAGAAATCTCTTTGAATGTGTAACAAGCTTATTTTTTGTGTGAAAAGTAGCATTATTAATTTCTTTTATATTTTTAATATATAAGGAGTTTTGTGAGTGATGATTATGATTAATATTTTATTAATTACTTTTTTTGTTTTTAGTGATACAATCAAAACATTTTTTATACAAGGTAGGCATAAATTAGTGTAAAATGGATCAAATGAATGCAACATTATAGTGTTGTAATCCTTTAAAAATATATATATAAGCATTCTGTAAAGGACGGAAAGAAACTGAGAAATGTTTCATGAAACATAAAACCAAATTGCAAAAATTTGTGATAATTGTAGGAAAGAAATAGAGAATTTACAAACTAAGCAAGACCAGCTACCTACCTGCAATGAAGCTAACCATTCTAGTTCAAATTACTGTAATTTTTCCACAGCCTCACAAGCTTTAGAAACTCTTAATTCTTATCTGCTTGAATTGGGAGAGTCTCCAGTTAATAAAACAGAAAATCAAATCAAAATAATATACAGAAGAAAAGGTTAAAGACATTTGTTCTACCATGAAGCGTAAACTTTACTTCAAGCTATAGACTCCTAATCTCAAAGCAAATTTTTCTAGTGTAACAAGTAGGAAAAAGTAAATTATGATTTTAATTAGCGTGCCACCAACTTGGGGCGTACAATTATATTATGAGAGAATTTTAAGCTCCTAATTATATGGTGTGCCAAGCAAAAATAAAATTGTCTGAAAAAGAAGTTTTAGGAAGTCCTGACCAAAAACTGGGTAAAAGCCTGCCACAAGAGGTGGTTGACATAGTTGAGGCATTTTATGAAAGTGATGAAGTAAATAGGGCTATGCCAGGTATGAAAGTGATGAAGTAAATAGGGCTATGCCGGGTATGAAAGTGATGAAGTAAATAGGGCTATGCCGGGTATGAAAGTGATGAAGTAAATAGGGCTATGCCGGGTATGAAAGATTGTGTCTCTGTAAAGCAAACTAATGGCGACAGAGTGAAAGTTTAAAAAAGGCTAATTTTATGTAATTTGAATGAGGTGTATAAATTATTTAAGGGTAAATTTTCTGAAACAAAATTGGGTTTCTCAAAATTTTTTGTATTTTGGCAGATCAGAGTGGTACACACTCAGTGTGTGTTTGTACGGCACACCAAAAAGTTAAACTCATGATTGAGAATGCTAGGTTGGGTTCCTTAACTAATGGTAAGTTAGCTACATACGAACACTGCTTGGCAAAATTGGTTTACAACCCACCATCAATTGATTGCAATTTGGGAAATTGCTTTATTTGTCGAAGGGACTGTGAAGTAAGAACTATTTTGGCCAAAGTATTCAACAAAAAAATTATTGAAAACATTACGTACCACCAATGTGTATCAGGTGGTCACTGCAGTTTAGAAACCCTCAAAAAAAAAAAAAACCTCCAAAGAAAGAATTTGTAGATATGTTTTGCCAAAAGCTTTCAACTCTAGTTACACATGATCTTATGGCAAAACAACTATCTTAATTTATGAATAAAGTAAAAGAAAACTTAAGAGCTGGAGAGTTTGTGGAGATGTGTGACTTCTGACGAAGCTCAGAGCTTCCATTGGACATGCAGTCAAGCAACCATTCATCCCTTTGTAATATACAAGATGTCTGGTAAATCGCAGATATGGATTGCACCACACAAATCTATGATCAAAACTAAGTAGAAAATATTCTTTAGTAAAAATGCATAAGGGCATTAGTCTACAAGAAAAACAACATTAAAATAGATAAAATTACTTTACTCCACGTTAAGCACAGTGTACATCATCAGCATACAAAATGTTGAAACAATACAACAAGTGTTCTAAGTTTGCTCTGCCCATAGCAATGCACTTTTTCGCATGACGGATGCATGCAACCTGCATGGAGCTTGGCCACCGGATACACCCATGGCCATTTCTATGTCCCAGTACTCACTGCATATGAACTCCATGTCCTCCTTGGGAGTACTAAGTTCAGCTCTTTCCCTTGTTGTATGTCTTACCGAGACATTAATTGCAGCATCACCACATCACCTCACCCTTATATAATTGAAATACCACATGTCTGCTACAATGGTTTTTGGACCTTTCATGGTGTTTTTCTCATAAACGAAGTGTCTAATGTATTTTTACCAAAGAGTATTTTCTATTTAGTTTTCACCATAGATTCGTGTGGTGCATGCAGTCCATGTCCACGAATTAACTGACACGCTGTATTATAAAACAGAGAAAATCTGAGATGTTAGTTATGTTGAGATTTCAAATTTTCTTGAACACAATACAAAAGAAGTTTATTGTAAAATGAGCTTTTTTAAAAATTTTAAATCTAAATTTTGATTCTAAGTTAAAAAATGTTTCTTCTTACAAGCACTATTGTGTTGTATATCAATGAAAATAGGTATCTTAGAAAAAGCTACAAAATTACATCTCTTTCAGCTCTATAGCTAAATTAGGAGAGCTACAAATACAGTTTGAACGTATGTTGGTCGTGCACTTCTTGCTTTTTTTATTTTATTTACATAGCCACATTATCAAAACTGGTTGATCTATTTTCATATAACTTGGTATTTTTCTTTGTCTACGTAAAGTTTAATTCTGTTAGAAATTTGATTAAAATCTAAGATGGTGCGGTAAATTGTTGTGTTGGATTAACATGGAATGACACAGAATCTATATTCAAACAGTGAAATTCTTTTAAGATGCCTATAATACCTATATATGCAAACCAACTCTACTTTATCACATGACTCCAAAAGTGGCAAGGCAATTACAAAGTAACTAAAATTATATGAAATCAGAAGTGCTTTCTTAGGAGAAAATCATATTACACATTTCAAACAATTCCAGCCTGGCTGGCCCTGTGCAGACTGATACTTGGCCAGTTTTTCCAGAGAGATAATAAAAACATTCCTGAAAAGTTGTTTCACTGGAACTGAACTTTCAGCAGGAATTTCATTTAAATAACTGGAATGGTTTCTATTCGGAACAGTGACATGCTGAATGTCTTCCTTGAAAAATGCTTTGTACACTTCAAGGGTGGTGTTTTCATGCTGCAAGAGTTCCAGCTAACAATAAATAGAATGACTAGTGACTTCATTTGCAAACATCTTTCTCTCAGAAAGTTTAAGGATCTTGTTTTCCTGGCAGGTGCATTAGAAAAAAACATTTTCTTTGCACTTACAAAGGCGTCAACATATTTAAATGTCTTCCTCCAAACGTCACCCACAGGCGAAAGGATGTGTGCAACGCAGGTTACATGGCTGCAGTTGGGCAAAATTTGTTTCAATGTGTGTGTGTGTGTGTATACATTCAACATATATGCTGCATTATATGTTACGAACCCTAACAGTGTCGACAAGGAATGGCTGAAATTATCTACAATATATTCCATAGATACAAATATAATTTTTACATTTCAACTCTGTTGTCTCTTCTGATATAGTTTTTTTTTTATCAGTTGTTGTAAACACTCATCATACGAAAGTGGAAGGTACTCTATTCATAGCTGAGAACGACTTGGAATAGACCCACCACTAGTAACACGCTTATTTAGAAATGCACAAAACTCACTGTTGTCAAGTTTTGCTAGTGGTGCATTAGCACTGACGCTTTGACAAGATCCTGAGAAACTAGTTTCCTTTCAGCAAATGTTGATTACTTTTTTAATTAACTGGAAATGCTTGTTTGTATGGAAATTCCAGCCAAACGTGAATTATGCTGCAGCACTCTTGATTTGTGTTTCTGTGAATTTATGATTGTTAATGGTGGACGACTATTCATAATCCATGTAACATACTGCACACAGAAAAGAAAAATTATCCCCATCACTATGCAACACTACTGAGAATTCCTTTTCCCTGTCAGCAGCAATCTTGTTTTCGACATGTGATGTTCCTTCACTGATGCTTTTGGCATTTACTTAATGAGATTGTGATCTCACCTCAGTACTCAGTTCACTCAAAATAACCTTAATACAAGTCAAAGGAAGAAAAACTCTTATACAAAAGATGCATTACTAGTCGAAAGGTGCTATTAGATTATTGATTTTTTAATTGTAATAATATCAACAAAAATTGAGTAATTGAAATGTTTTGATTTTCATTGCCATACATTTGTGTTATCGATCTACTGATAAGTGAATATTAATGTAAAATTAATGTAAAAAAAAGACTAGGAAGTGATGCAACTCTCTCTCACTGGAATTAAACAAATTGATCCTGGAGGTGGGCAGGCTGAATTCCCTCCTGGGATAAGTGATTCAAGGTACCTACCCCTTTCAAAAGAAAAATGATAAAAAGAACGTTTGCCTGGCTGGGTCACAGCTCTTCCCACGTTGCAAAGTTGTGTTTTAGGCTCTTTGGACTGTGTGACTATGACAGAAGGAGGTGATACAAACCCTAGTCCCATCCCGGGAGTTTGGTAATGCTCACTGTAAAGGCTGTCAAAAAGGTTCGCGATGCCAGCCGTCACGAAATCGGATGAGAGGGCCGCTATGTGACGGCTAGCTGTCGGCAGGAGAATACGAATACAGATCATGATCACTTTTCCCGCCGTGGTCTGTACCTGGTATGTAGGGACGATAGGTCCTGGATTCACTATGGGCAGAAGGGGCTACGTAGTAACTCTGCAATAGTCAACCGTATGATGGGGCCAGTCTAATCCTAAATTGCCATATTGCCTCACTTCCAAAAGGTGCCGTTTCGTCGTCCAAATAAATTCCTTATTCTAATAATGATTCTGAAGTAACAGTAAGATTGGAATTATAAACTTCACTAGTAAAAGTACTGTTGGCTAATAGGACGTCCAATTATCTTTGCCTTGCTTGGCGAGCTAATCTCTTGATTACTTGATTACTTCTGCGTCCTGTGGTTTCATAAGGCATCTCTTAAATGAATTTAAAATACCAGGATATATTCTGGTTCCACCGGGTAGTATTCTCCTCTGGTCCAGTCTTGTACAGGCTGGGACGGTAGGCAAGGATATGGAACCAGCCTGTGGACTCGGCGTTATATCCCGCTGAAGGGTTGGGTGTCTTGGGGTGTTCCTGGAATAGTCCAGTCTTATTCAGGCTGGGGCTATCCAGAAAACTCCACCACGTTCCTCCCTCTCAGGAAAAATAACTGGAGATGCGTTCACACAGTAAAAGGTTCTTGTGAAACTGGAAAAAGCCGACAATTCCAGACAACAGCTGGTGCCTCCTGGATCCGGCCTTATTCAGGCTGGGATCGAGGTCGCAGCTGGATTAACAGCCTTGTAATTTGAAGGTTCAACTCCCTGGTAGGTCAGATAGTCTCAAAAGTCCTAAGACCCCTTGGCCTTGTGGAGGCTGAAGGAAATCAAAGGATATTAAGCTCACCCACACTAGTCAGCGAGTGATATGGTTAATGCCCTAGGACCGTTAATAAATAAATTGTAAATTGATTAAGAAAATTAATTGCACTGGGAATTAGGTGAATGACGGTACACACAAGTTTGAAAAGATTACATATAATAAAGTGAGAAACCACTGAGATGCGTACCTCTTAATAATACAATAATTAATTTAATTAATTACCTAACAGGAGAAAACTTCCTGCATGAAACCCTGTGTGTGTAATTAAGTGAGCTAGTGTTACATACTTGAAGGGAGAGCTAATAGGCCTAATAGTACAGAAGGGACATCATGAACTGCTACAGCGGATAAGAGAGGAAATGATTTCCGGATAGGGATACAGGTGAGGACGTAGAGATACCTCTGGCTGGTGGCATGGAGACGTCTGCTTGTAGTGACTTATGTGTTGTTCAGCGAAGAAGTAGGAGACTATTGCCAGCGTGAGTGGCCTAGTGGTCAGAGTCCTGGAGAGTTCCCTTTGAGTCTTGTCCAGACTGAAGACAGGATCTGTACCACTTACCCCTGACTTATGGTGCCCTAACAAGCCTTACTCAGGCATGCTGGTGCCCTCGCCCTTATTCAGGTTGGAGGGCCGGCAAACTCTGCTGTGTCTGGATCTCGCACCTCCTTATATACCCGAAATTGGGCTGTCAAACGGTTGCGGGGCTTGCTAGCCTCTCTCTTTCCGGGGGTGTATGTATTTTGACTTGTCCTTATCTCCTCCGTTGGAGGTTGTTGACGTTTGCACAAGGCTCTAGCGGCTGCGGTGTCCTTGTAGCAGGCAACATGGGTGAACGCATGGTGACTTCGGCAGAGAGAGTACAATTTCTTCCTTCATGTCCCATGTCTGTAATCACTCGCTAGGCTGGGAGTGATCCTGTAGGCACGACATTTACTGACCTATATGTTGAGTAGGTTTAAAATGAACATGTGATTACTTTCTCCTTGCATAAAAACAAAATGGTTTATCATCATCTCTGTTGTTTATGCGCTATGAATGAGAAGTAAAATAAAAACTTTTTAATATATGTTTGCTCATTTTTGACTGTGTAAATTTAAAACTAAAATCAAATTTATAACATATTATGGGCCCAGACTTCTGGTGTAATACATACTGCAAGAAGAATATAACTGAAGTTAGTCACATTCGTGTGAACATAAACGAAGGAATAAAATGGCTATGGCATCAGAAGATTTTGCCCATGTGGAAAAACTCACAGGTCATTCTAATTTCAGTGTTTGGAAGTTTCAAATAGTTGTGCTGTTGAAAGTGGTGGATTTGTATAATGTTGTTAGCACCGAGTTTAGGGAAGGTGAATTTGGGAAAGAAAGATGCCAAAACCCAGAGACACACACTAACGATAGACAGAGGTAATAGTCAATTATTATGTCTTGTGACTCTGCAAAGGGTATGTTTGACAAACTGTGTTCCATTTATGAGAGAGAGAGAGCAGTCACAACAAAAGTTTGTTGCTGCAGAATTTCTTAAACTACACAATTGACAAGGTTGCATCTGGTCTTTCTGATTTACGAAACCTTTCCATGAAACTAAAAAGTGTAGGTGCCACAGTTGATGATGAAACGAATATGGGTAAAATTTTGTCATCTTTGCCAGACAGATTTAGACATTTTTAATGGCCTGGGAATCGATCCCTCAGAGTGACAGGGCAATAACTAATCTAAATTCCAGATTGTTAGCAGAAGAAGAGAAAGGTCATACCATTAGCACACATGATAATGTAGCATTCAAAACTGTGAACAAAAATATTGTTTGTTTTAAGTGTCACAAAAGGGGCCACATTGCACGGAACTGCATGAAAAAATAGTTAGGTTGCAAAATATGCCAAAAGGATAACGATACATAACACAACTGCTACTTTAGGGATAGGAACAACAAGTTTACTACAAGTAACAGGGATAAGGTTGCATTTCTTACAGAATCTTGGGTATTAGATTCAGGTTGTACTTCCCACATGATCAACAACAGCGATTCTTTGACCAATGTCACAGGTATAGAGTCTGTAATATTAACTTCTAAGAAAAATGAAAACATGCATGCAGAGCTCAAAGGAGACAGAGTACCAAGAATGTGTATTGAAAAATGTGCTGTGTGTTCCAGATTTAACAAGAAATCTAATATCGGTACACAAAATTACAGGGAGGTGAGAATGGTGTAGAAATTTTGAAGGGTATAACTAAAATCACAGGTGAGGAGGACAATGCTGGACTTTGTAATATAAATTTAAACTGCAATGAAACAACATTTTCATCTGAGAGCAAACAAACAAGTGACCTAAATCTATGGCATTGGTCATTTGAATGTTGATAGTATGAAGAAACTGGCTACTTTATCATCTGGATTTGAAAAATTTAAATTCTGTACTAGTGAAATCCAATGTGAAACCTGTCTTACATCAAAGCAGACTAGAAAACATTTAGGAAAAGCAATAGAGAGAGCAACGAGGCCGCTATAAATAATACACACTGATGTGCGTGGGCCACTTGACACAACATGGGGTGGTTTCAGGCACTTCGTGACCTCCTTGGACTACACACATTTTTGAGTGATACGTCTGATTAAAAACAAATCAGATGTTTGTGATGCTGCCCAAAACTACAGTGTTGAGGCTGAATCAAAATGGAACTCGCATGTATACAAACTTCGTTGTGACATGGGGGTGAATATGTAGCCAACGAGCTCACAGATTGGTGTCGAGAAAGGGGAATAAAGATAAATTATGACCCTGCAGCAACTCCTCAGCTAAATGGACGAATAGAGAGACTGAACAGGACGCTAATGGAGAAAACGAGAGCACTCTTTTCCGACTCTGGCGTAGAGAAAGAGATGTGGGGAGAGGCTTTACGCACTGCAACGTACCTGCTGAACAGAAGCCCGTCTGCTACAGTCCACACAACTCCTGCCGAACTGTGGTATGGTTAAAGACTGGATCTGTCCAATCTAAAATTATTCGGGTCTCTGGCATATGCAAAAAAAATTGAAGAAGCTAGGAAAACTAGACAAGAGATGTGAAAAACTTATCATGGTTGGTTACACGACAAATGGCTACAGACTATGAAACTTAGAAAAGAGGGATATTAAACTCTCAAGAGATGTAATATTTGTGGAATCAACTGAGTTTTCTGCAACAAATAATTCATCACAAGAAATAATTACAGACAGAGTTTCACTTGTGGATTCTCTGAAACATCACTAAGACTAGCGGACAATAAGGAAGTGAGAAGAAATACAACTGTGCTTCAAGGTGATGATGTTGATGAACCCTTTCATGTTTTTCCCTCAGACCAAGACACAGCAAAAACATCATAAATGCTAGACTCTCTACCTGAAACAGCTACTGAAATTGAAAACTGCAACCCCCAGGGCAGAAAAGAATGAATAAAAAGAAAACCCCCAATATTTGCAAGAATATTGGAGTCCCACAAAGAAGCTATTTCCAGTGAAGATAAGGGTAAAATGGTTGAACGCCATAGAGGAAGAAAAGTTCTCACTCAAGAAGAATGTGGTTTTTCAGTTTGTTGACGGCACAGCAAAGAAATCCCAAGAAATCAGAAGTTACTCTCTAGTAGATGGGTATTTAAGATAAAAGATGACAACAGATATAATGCTAGACTTGTCATACGTGGTTGTGAACAGAAAGCAGGACTTGATTATAGTGAAACATTCAGCTCTGTGGTGCCATTGAATACCCTGAGATTCCTCATCATCTACGCTAAAAAGGAAAACATGTCCCTCAAGCAATTTGACATAAAAACTGCCTTTCTGTACGGTAATTTAGAAAAAGATATTTTCATGCTTGTACCTGAAGGTTTTGAAGATGAACAGGGCTTTGTCGTTAAACTGAAGAAATCTCTCTATGGTCTGAAACAAGCCCCCCGTGCTTGGAATAAAAGATTTGTTGACTTTCTAAAGGCACATGGCTTGCATCAACTCATAACAGACAAGTCTGTCTTTGTGAATGATGAAGGTAATTTAATTATAGCCATCTTGGTAGATGACAGTCATGTGATTTCAAATGAGAAGAGCAAGATTGATGAGTTCTTGATAAAACTTCAAACTGAATTTGAGGGCCTTGAAATAGAAAATGCAAAGTGCTTCATCAATTCATCAAGAATCATACGTGGACCAGTTGTTGATAACATACAATATGGACTGCACAAAACCTGCAACAATTCCTACAGTTTCAGGTACAGATAACTCTAAAGACTGTAATGGAAGGTGTAAATTTTCCATATAGGGAGGCTGTTGGTAGCCTGTTGTACCTGTCAAATAGGTCTAGACTAGATATAAAATATGCAGTCAACATGGTGTCAAGAAAAGTTGAAAACCCTACTGTACATGATAGTCAGGTATCTTCAGGGAACGAGAAAACTAGGACTTTAATATTTGACAGATCTCAATACTTCGCTGATTGACGCCTACACACAGAAATACTTCAGGTTATGTCATCCTACACATGGAGAGTCCTGTTCCCTGGTTTACAAGAAAACAGGCAATCATATCACTCAGTACTGCAGAAAACGAATTCATCGCCCCCAGGGTGTGTGTTAAGGAAGTGCTGTTCTTGAAATATCTATGTAAGGAACTCACAAGTGAATTTATTCCAGTAAACCTCAGCACTGACAACCAGAGTACAATTCAGATGATAAAAAATTACAGCATGACCAAAAAGTCTAAACACATAGACAAAGTTCAAGTTTCTGTGTGTAAAAGTAAATGAGAAAAATTTCAGTTTAAAATATTGTCATACTGACAGCCAGTTGGCTGATATGTTCACTAAAGCTGTTAGCCCCAGCATTTTTTGTAAACTAGTAAAAAAGACTCTCTCTTGCAAATGAGTAGTATTAAGCAGTAAAATAGTGTGATAATTTTTAAATTAAGTAAACAAGATTGGGTTAAGAATTTGTGAAATTGGTACTAAGTTCATACTAATTTTGATTTATGAGAAGTGTTGAGTAGGTAAATTAAAATTAACATGTGGTTACTTTCTCCTTGCATAAAAACTAAATGGTTTATTATCATTTCTGCTGTTTATGCACTATGAATAAGAAGTAAAATAAAAACTTTTTAATATAGGTTTCCTCCTTTTTGACTCTGTAAATTTAAAACTAAAATCAAATTTATAACACTATAGTAGTATGACTTCCCCACAAGCGTAAAAACTCTTGAGATGGAGTGAAGTTGAAACGTAGAGATAACATGTGTGTGTAGAAATGCACCATGCGTCAGAAGTTTTCATTTAAAGGTATTAAAACAATGTCAGATTTTAGGCAGCAATACATATTTGGCTTGCAAATGTTGGTTAGCTTGACTATGTTTTTCGTAATTCACCATGGCAGAAGTGTAATCTTATTATATTTGATTTTAACAACGTATTTATATAAAAGCTAGGTTACAAAGTGTAATGCAACATTGTGCGAAACTATATTTCTGTTTTAGTTAATGACACTAATGATGCAGTGTGTATTTTCTGTGGCATGAAAATTTTTTACGAGATGGAAAATTCCATACCACTGCAAATATGATAATCAGTTTGACTTGTGTGCATACACGTCACAGAGCTTCAACGTCAAAATATTTAAAAGAAAACAGTTGTGCCATGTCTATGGATTTATTTTTGTTGATAAGACTAACAATATGTTTTGACACTGAATTCAAGAGAAATTTATTTATGGGCAAAATGTACCAATCTTTTAAAATGTATGTATAGTAAGTGCAGCAGTTTCTAAAACACGTATTTTAACATATTTTTTAGAAAACTAATACTTTTAGTTAGATAATTTAAAACATTTGTTGTGAAAATGAATTTTTATTTAGTTTATGTTTTTTAACCAATACTGGTAGGCCTAAATATTTGATTCTGCGATTATGCGGGACACTTACATTTCTGTGGAAAATTCAGTGATTGTGAAATTGCAGAATACTTACATAATTAAATTAAATAGTTTCCTTTTTATACTAGTGGCAGCAATACTCATTTGACAACACTTTATATTTGGGATAGTTTGGTTTTGTTACAACAAGATGCCAAGGGGGCGTATCCGAGTTCACAAGGGATGGAGGTCGTAACAATAAAAAAAAATTAAATTTGATTTTTAATTCATTCACAAAGCCAGTATTTACAACATTAAACTCTCAACCTCCACTATTACTTTTATTATTCTCATGAGTACAATATTAAATGTGTATCTCAATTCCAATTGAAAATCCTTATCAATATTTTTATATTAGTTACAGTCAATTCACACTCATTATTTTCATATACTCTGTCTATCGCCAACATTCCAAATGTGTCACCCTTGCACATCCAGTTCAGTAGTCCCACCCGTCAATTTTGCTCTCCAGTGTAGCGATGTTCGCAGTCCGCAGTCTTCACTCCTGCTGCTCAGTCGCTGCTCTACTGGCTCGTTCCTCACTTTACTGTCTTTCCACACCCCTGGTACTCAACGTCCCACAATCCGTCAAACTCTAAAACTGTCAACTCGGAGGTCTGTCACAGCTTAAGTAGTCTTGCTGGCCCGCTCTAGAAGGTTCCCCACACCTCTAGTCTCACTAACAAAACCCAGAAATTCAAACTGCTGAATGTGAGGAGTGCTGAAGTTCCAATAGGCTTATCTGGGACACGTAGCAGCTCATCTTTGTAAAACGCTGCACACTTCTTGCATTGCCACTCGGTCCATGGCACACTGTTTTGCTTGCTAGAGCAAGACGGGGCACAGGAATGATGCATACCAGCAACATATAATAGGCCCTAGTATTAGAATTTTACTATGTGACATCGTCACACTTAGCTCTAGGATAAAATAGTATCTGAAAAGTTCTAATCTTTTCTGTGAATGTTAACCAAGATCAAACTAATTACTTCAAAATATGTTTATTCTTTCTTTTAGTTAGACAATGCCTTCTGCCATACTTATTGCTGGATGTTAACATGAGTATAGAGCATCACATTTGTCACTGCTTTTCTTCATGTTTACAATAATGGAATTGTCTATAATTTTGATGCATTGTTTAGTATTTATTGGCTGTTCGTGTCTTTTAAATCAGTGATATACATTGCTTGGTGGTTTCATTTGTGCAAAGCCAACAAACTGTAATGACCTAAGTCATCTTCATTATTTATTCTTTATTGTGATTCTTATTTACAATATTGTAGTATTCAGTTTTTACATGATTATAACTTAGGTTACTGCTTTTTCTGCTGACAGTGCTGAGGTTACTAGTCAGCACAAACCCATTACGAAACTCCAATTGCCAATCAGCGGTCTTGGTGGCAGAACACTCGTCAACAGTTCCAGCAGTAGAAATAAATGGCGTCCACTATTCCAGACGACTTTGTCGTCATGCCATTGGCATTGGATGTGTGTTTCGATAAGAAGATGTGTAAAAATTATAGTAAAGAAATTTAATTCAGTGAAAATATAGAATACTAACCCATTCTTAATCTCTTTGTATCCTTGAGAGTATACAGAATATTCAGTTTCTTGGTTACAATTAATGTATACTAATGCCGTTTTCAGTCATTTGCTATCGCTGCACATCAGTTTTCTCAGTAAGGTGCAACCTCCAACCTGGATGCCTAAACACATCTCGTCAGTCAGTGAGCAATTCAACAGCAGCATTAGTAATTGACTGCACTGGGTGCACACTCAGTGTGCCCTAAAAACTAGGCAAGTGCCATCATCACACGACTGCCCGAAGAGAGTGCTTGTTTGTCGGCCATATTTCCACTCAAACTTTTGCACTGACACTGGATACAGTGCACCCTTTTCCAGTGTAGTTGACGATAGGAAGATGGAAAAACTACTGCACTCTGTGAAAGATCCGGCAACTGGAATATTTGGCACTCTCTTCAATGTGCACTGAGTGCAGTCCAGTGCAGTAATTGGAAGACACTATGCACACTCGTCGGTAATCTCAGCTGCTGACAGTAAGAAATGGAACACTGCCTTAGTATTAAAAATATCACATGCAATAACAGTTAGGGTTCACAACTTGGTGATTTTCTCACCAGATATAGGAATCCAGAAGATGGTCTGACGAGTTGATGGAATACCAAAGATTTTTTTTATATTGTCAGATTATCACGCTTTTGTGACTTCAGAATTGTCCATTCCACCATTATCTATTACATAGAACTAGAGGAAGATAGGGAACATACCGAGATTCACATGACATGCTTTATTGCACATGATTATGTATTTATAGGAAGTCGTGTTGGTGGGTAGTCTCTTACAAGAATTATACAATTTGGTTGCATCGTAAGCAAAGTTTTCGGAATCTCTACATTGGAAAAGTATATGAAGTTTACATTTACACAGCTTGAGAGTACTGTCTATGTCCAGCAAATACATTATTAAAGTATTTCAGATAAGAGGTTTGGTTTTTTATTTTGATTGGTAATGCAACTGTAGTGGGCAATAATAAATAATATTTCAAACTGCAAAAACAAATATTGATATATTTTGTCTAAATTTAATACAGAGTTGACTACGGTTACAATTAGCATATTTTCTGGTGATTTTTGTATATTACTAAGTGACTTTCTCTTGAAAAAGTTAGCAACACTCACTAGAATTCATTCCAAGCTACTGCTGCCCTGAATATGGTGAATACAGCATCAGCTGGAACATCAATCTTGCTAATATTTCTACAGTTATAATTACAGAAAGCCTTACATTTTCAAGAACAGCTGTAGTTCCTACTGTACAGTGGAGCTCTTTTGAATATTTTATGTTTGAATAACTGAGAGAAACCATTATTTTAGTTGGATAGGAAAATATTTATGAGAAGGAAAAAAATAATTAGTATTGGTGTAAAAAAGTTTAGTTTAACAACACAATTATGCTTTCTAGGAAGACAAAAATTTCAAGGAATTTTTTATTCACTCAGTTGTTTCATTAAAATAAGTTAAACAATGAAAAACATTACTGGGTGGCTTGTTACATACAACAGCAAGACAAACAATAGTGATACATCCTCTGCGCCATGACACACTTTGTGAAAAATAAGGTCATGTTCTAATACAACTAATTGCCGCCGCTGCAGCCACAGACACCACACAGACACTGAACCATAGTAATCCTTGAAAGTCTACAAACATGTACGAGAACAGTACAAGGCCACAGTCTGCCAAGCTGCTTACTAATTACATTGAGCTGAACTGGGATATAAACTAGTTATTTATGTACAACCAAAAACACTATTTTTCAAAATAATTAACTAAGTATTTTTTAAATTTAAGATTCCTAAAAAGTACCTTATACTGATTTGCTTTACTCTCTGTTACATGTTAGTACACACTACTGTAGTGATGGCTCGTTCCATCTATGTGAAGCCACACGGGAATTGTGTCAGGCGATGCCGCTGGTCGACTGGTTCACACAGGGATCTCCAGTTTCCTCTGCCCTTGCATTCTAGCACTGCTCCATACTCACCTCACTTCACCCACATCAGGTTTCAATACCTCAATCGTAAGAGCCACCCAAATTTCTTCACTCCACATGAAACCTTATAAGTAATAAATACAAAAAAATTTCTGACAAGAAGTTACATTCATAAACTAAGTGAATCAATGTAGGTGAGATCTTCTACCCGACTACACAATTGAACTAAAAAAAATTTGTTGCCCCCCCCCCACCCCCTTTTTCAATCATCATCCTCGCAAATAGTGTGAGATCCCCAGGAACCATTTATGTTATAAGACCAAGCAATTTATTTACCTGGTGGAACACATTAACTGTTTTATTGTCACTGATAGCTAGAGTCCTCAAACTGATTAAATTAATTACAATAATAGGTTTCACTATATTTCCATCAATTACAAACAGATCTCGTCGGGGCTGGAAAAAATACATATTAGATAGCTTGAAAGAAAAAATTAAAATTTAACTAACTACACTGAAAACTAAATTAATATTAAAAAATGAAGTAGAAGCACAGAACTAATTCCACTGCTTGTAAGCTGAGGTGTGAAAAACTGTTAAGATGGATACTGCTAACTATCTGTTTACAGTCGAGTCATAGCAACTATACACCACCACTCCAACAGACAACTACAGACTTCAATACAAAATAAATGTTTACACACTCCATTGGAACTATGGACAGTCAGAGAGGTCGGACAAGTTTACCTGATCCCAATATAATTTTTGTTAAGGTAACTTCACATTGGTGGAAAATAATATTTTCTGTTAATACTTTTGTTAAAGGGGGCAGTCCACCCCTAATTAATCTTGAAAGTAATTGACATACCTGTTTGTTTATACTCACTGGGCGAGCTAAACCATAAGTATTAGTGAGAAGGGCATCCTGTTAGCTCTATAGTCAATTCTGTTTCTTACACTGGGTAGGCCAGTGCGTTTCCACAATTTAGAATTGTTTGTATATTAATTTTTCTGGTGATGATTGTAAATTTACATTCTTTTGAGTAACAGCTAACCAAATACTTAAAGCAATTAGTTTTGCCCTTGCAAAACATTTTATATGTAATTGCTAACCTATTTTGTAATAATTTTAACTGGTAACTTTTAAATCAGTTGCCAGATGTTATTTGTTTTGTAACCCTCCTCTCATTGCAGCTCTCGAACCTCACAAGTAAGATTGGTAACATAGTATTTAAGCACTGTGTGCCTGATAAAGGATAGTTTAGTTACGTTAAACACATCAATGCATTGCGTCTTTGTCAGAGGCAGACCCATGCAGCGATCATGGTAACCTGTTGTTCAAGAACGAGTAAAACCCCTCACCCCTCCCCTATTTTCACTTTACCTTTTTTTTATGGGTTAAATGAGCCTTTTCTGGTTTTCAAGTAAGTATTAGGGTACAGGGTATCGTGCTGGCCCTGCTGAGTAAAAGTTACAGCACGTGCTGGAGGCTCCGCAGGTTAGATTTTGGTGTTGGCTCATTTTTCGATTTTTGTAATTCCAAATTTTGTCCCTCTCTCTCCCTACCTCGTAACAATATTGTGATGAATCATTTAGAAAAAATTTTGCAAGACGAAAGAAAAAATGGAAACACAATGTCAGGCAAGTAATAAGGAAAATCAGGAAAAAGGGGGTTGTTTTAAGACAGTAGAAAAAAGGAAAATGTAAAGTACAGTGGGAGGAAGTTCGCAAGGAAGAAGGTATGGAAATGGAGAGAGAGTGTGAAAATGTTCTGGAGAAAGAACAGGGAGAAAATTAATAAATAAAGGCAGACAAGCTGCAATTTAGGTTAAGTAGATAATTAAGTTTTTTTTGTAATGTTTTTTAATATTTTTTAGTACTTTTTTAAAATAATTTTATTCTACAGTGATAATATAAGAATGTTAAGTTAAGGTGTTTATTTTAAGTAAGAAATATTTTGGTAAAATAAGTATACGAGATGGAAGAGAAAGTAGGGTTAGGGTGTGTACAAAATAAATGTGATGAATTATTATAATATTTCTGTTTTTTAGCCTTGGGATAGGCAACAGGTACCACAAGGTGAATTATAGGTTTCAGAATTGCTGGCCAGTACATGGTTATTTTATAAAAAATTATTCGTATGGACACACAGTACTAGTTGTGAATGTTGCAGCATGCCACGAGAATCAATCTGGTGGCTCTTTTGGGGCTGTAGTAGTGATTTGTGCATTGACAATAGTAGCGGCTGATAAAAACTAATTATGGAGATGACGTAGATGGTGGACAAGGCCATAGTGTTAAAATGTGATGGATGCAACAAACATTTGTTATAATGTTATGTAAAGATAGCACCAGAAACCCTGTGTGTGATGTGTTCATTAAACTGTGTACTCTTTGGTAAAGGTAATAAAAAACAGTCGGACTGAAAAAGTTGTAACGAATACATGCAATTCAACAGGTTATGGGCCCAGGCAAGCTAAAAGCCTCAGCATTTGAGATTTCTTTTTATGGTTAAGAAGACGTGTGGTGATGGTAAAGTCAACATAAATGAAAGTGATTTGGGTGTAGCAAGGTTTTGTTCTTAATTCAACGATAAAGTCAAGCCTACGCACCTCAATGAACACTTCAAAAATGGATGGTTTGATCGGCGGTCAAGCCAACACAAAATAATCAGGTGAGGCAGTTTGGGCAACATGGAAATTCAAGTTGACTATTGCTCAGGGCAACTAACCTACTTGGCATTACCGATGGCACCACCCCGCCTTCTGTAAAGGAAGAGAGTAAGCAAGATGAGAAATGGGCAGAAAAGGATGCCAAAGCTCGAAATATAATTGTAACACGCATTAAATATCATGTTCTTCAACAAATTATATTGTGTAAAACAGCCTCTGATATCTGGGATAAACTACATTCAGTTTGTGAACAAAAAAGTAAATTGTCGGTGCATTAAGCACAACAAAATTTTTTTCAAGTAAAATACAAGAATAACGAAACAATGTTAGAGTACCTCGGGAGAGTTGATGCAATCTTGGACAACCTAAAGTCTCTTGGTGCTGATATCAACGAGAGCATGGCAATCACAAAAATCTTCTCGAGTCTTCCAAGGCAGTATCAGCATTTCATATCGGCTTCAGAGTCCATGCCAGTGGAGCAGAGGAAGATGGACGAGTTGACATTTCGGTTGCTGGTTGAGGAGCAGCGATTCAAGGCAAGGGTAGAAGAAGAGGGATCAACGAGTTCCACAGCATTCCACATGGTAAAGGCAGGAAGAAAATGCTATACTTGTGGTAAAGTTGGACACTACAAACGAGAATGTAAGTCTAATATAAAGAAAAGTAAAAATGCTAATAACAATAAATTCCAAAGTAGGGTTAATAAGGGTGTCAAATACTGTCAATGGTGCAAAAAGTCAGGTCATAATTTAAATGAATGTTGGTTTATAAATAAATCAAGTAGGCCTGTCACTAGTAATGCATTTCAAGTCTATGTAATGCCTGCAATAAACAGTGAGTGTGCCAGTGATGAATGGGTAATAGTGGTGTATCAGAGCACATATCACATGATAAACATATCTTTATTAATTATAAATAATTAAAATGCTCAAAAGAGATCATATTAGGTGATGGAAATGTTATCCAAGCTGTAGGTACTGGTGACCTAAAGTTACAAGCCCATAATAGGCATGAATGGTTAGATACTACTTTGTACAATGTTTGTATCTGCCAAATATAAAAGTAAATCTTTTCTCAGTTAGTACTGCCACACATAAAGGTTACCATATACATATGAATAGTGAGTCATGTAGGTTCCTAAAACACGGAAGCAGTCTGATTTATGCTACTGATATCGCAGAGATAAACTATATATAATAAGCTTTAAATATACAGATACCCATGCTTGTATTGGTAAAGTAAATACAAATTTAATTGAGTGGCATGAAAAGTTGGAACATCAGAACATAGAGCAGGTAAAGTCGATTCTAAAAAGAAGTCGAATAGAATGTACACTAGGTGGTGAACAGTCAACATGGGTTCCTTGTGTGAATGGGAAATTGCACAAACAGCCATTTCCCTTACCCAAGGGGTGAAAAACCAGGTCAAGTATTGCATATGGATTTGTGTGGTTCAATGGAGATAGATTCCTTAGCAGGTGCTTGTTATTACTTAATCATTAAGGACAACTACGCATGTTTTAAAACAGTTTATTTTTTGAAGAACAAGACAAACTGTAATCAAAGTACAGATTTTTCTGAACTATGCTATTAAAAATTTGGGTCATAATGTGCAAATTATTAAGACAGACAATGGGACTGAATTTATCAACAAAGAATTTCAGGCACTAACGTAGAGTTTGGGAATAATACACCAGAAAAGTGTAGCATACACACCAAAAGCTGAACAAGAAATACGTACCATAAACGAGTCAGCTAGAACAATGTTATTGTCCAGCAGTTTAGATAAGAATCTGTGGGCTGAAGGGGTTAATATTGCAGTTTATGTCTTAAATAGGACAGGTACAAGTAGCAGTGAAAATAAAAAAGATTTGAATTGTGGCCAAACGAAGGGCTATTTGGCGTAAATAAGTTGAAAATTTTCGGGTCAAGAGTAAAGGTTGATATTCCCGATCAAAAAAAGGCATAAATGGGACGCAAAGTCAGAAACAGGTTACTTTGTGGGTTATGGTGAAAACACAAAGGGATATCGTGTTTATTTTCCTGTCTTGAATAATGTCTTGATCAAAAGAGAAACAATATTCATTAAGGTAAGTGGAAATGAAATCAAAGAAAAATCTAATGCTGGGATGCAAGAAGGATTTCCAGTTGGAAATACAAATGTGAATAAGGGATATCCAGAACAGGACGTTGGAGAAGAAAAAACAGATGAAGAAACGGAAGATGATAAAACCAGAGAGAACCAAGTGCATCCAGAAACTGAAAGCAAGACAAAATGGAAATAACTCAGGGAAGATCAAAAAGACAGAAAAATAAGCCAAAATGGTTAGAAGAGTACGAGACAAGTTTCATATCACTTAATAGTGAGCTATAGGCCTATGAAGATACAGTGAACAGTGAACAGTAATGACAGAACAAACTGGGAGATAGTTATGAAGAAGGAGCTAGATACATTGGAAGATAATGATACCTGGGTAGAAGTTACTGAGGTCCCAGAAGGAGCTGATATTATTTTTAGTAAATGGGCTTTTAAAATAAAAGAAATTGAGGGTAAACAGTTGCACAAGGCACATTTAGTGGCTAGAGGTTTTGAACAAAATGAGTGTAATTTGTCAGAAGTGTATTCTCCAGTTGCAAAGTTAGCTACATTTAGAATTAGAATCTTAATGGCTGTTGCAAATAACAAAAACAGGCCAGTTCATCAAATGGATGTAGAAGGAGCACTTTTACATGGTGACATTACAGAAGTAGTTTACTTAAAAATTTCTGGCAATGATGAAATATATCAATTAAATTAATCTTTGTATGGTTTGAAAAGTTCCCCCAAACATTGGAATCAGAAGTTTGATAAATTTATGGTGAATGAAAGGTTACAAAAGTCAAAAAATTATTGTTTGTACATTAGGAAACAAAATGATAACTTTTTGTATGTGTGGATGATGGTTTGTGTTTTGGGTCACAAGATTAAACAGTGCAGGAATTTAAGGCACAGTTACACAAAAACTTTAAGATGAAAGACTTGGGAATAGCTAAAGAATATTTGGGTATTAGTATGAACGAGAAAAAGAAAAAACAGTGTTAAGTCAAAAAAATTATCTGTCTAAGGTCTTAGAAAAATTTGAAATGTCTAATTGCAAACCAATAGCTATCCCTTTGGATCAGAATTTTAATTTTAAATTACTTCAGAGAGAAAAGTCAGAAAGTAATGAAATTGAAAGACAGTGTAGACAGTTAATAGGCTGTTTAATGTATGCAGTCTGTGTTACTAGGCCTGATGTGTGTGTTCATGTCACTTTTCTGTCCAGGTATCAACATTGTGCCAGTGACATGTTGTATAAGTCACTTTACCAGAATTTTACGCTATATAAAAGGAACTCTAAATTTAAGTCTTGAGTAAGTACATAATCTTATCTACAAGGGTATGTAGATGCAGACTGGGCAAGTGGTATTGAAGACAGGAAGTGCACTTCAGGTTATGTTTTCAAGATATTTGACTGTGTAATCACTTGGTATAGCAAAAAACAGTCTTCTGTTTCATTGTCTTCAACCGAGGCTGAATATATAGCCTTGAGTATAGCAGTTTCCGAAGCATGTTGGCTGAGTAACATTGTTTGTGATTTGAGTGTAACAAACCATCAAGTGATTATGTTTGAAGATTATCAGTCAGTCAGTCATTAAATTAGCTTATAATAATGAAAACAATAAAAAGATTAGAACACGTGGACACAAGGTATCACTTCATAATTGATAAAGTGAAGAGTGGTTTAATACGTTTAGAATATGTTCAGAGTGGAAATAATGTTGCAGACATGTTCACAAAACCACTAGGGAAAACAATGTTTGAAAATGTCAGAAATAATATATTGAAAGAGAGTTGTTAAATTTTACATACGCACAAGAAAACATTGATTGTAACATTGTAAAAAAAATATTTATTGAGAGGGGGTGTTAAAATGTGGCGAATGCAACAAACATTTGTTTTAATGCTATGTAAAGATAGTGCAACGGACTCTGTGTGTGATGATATGTTATTTATACTGTGTACTCTTTGGTAGGGGTAATAAAAAGTAGTCTGGTTGAAACAGTTGTAACAAATACATCCAATTTAACACATGGATTCGCCAAAGCGACAAAGAAATAAGTAACATGCATAGCCTGTTGAACGACGAACTTCGTAGTGAAGACCCAGAGTGTTTCAAAAATTTTCTATCAATGGATGAAAATTCTATCAATAAACTGAAAACGTTAACTGAACCATGAATTAAAAAGACTGATAACAACATGAGACAGAGTATTTCAGTTGAAAAGAGGTAAGAATAAATATCATAGCCTGAAAGGTGTTCATGATGTCACTACTAGTTGATGTGTACAGACAATATTTACTTTAACTTCCAGGCTAAGTGCAACACTGCGATTTTTGGCGACTGCCAAAAGCTACAGAAGCTTAAACTATGGTTACAGAATACGTTCCTCAACACTGAGTGGAATACCTAATACCAGAGACGTGTCGAGCTATTTATGAAGAACTGAAGAGAGAGAGTACTTGAAGGTATGGGCAGATAAAAGTACTTGGAAACATTCTTTTATTTATTCCTTTTTGTTCACATTGGTGTTACTGGTAACTGCAACACATGTTAATCTTCATTTGACTGTCAGCCACTTTACAGAATAGACTAGCTCACATGTTTTGAATGTAGATGCCATGTACTCATGAGGAATGGTCATAGATTTCCCAGAATTTCCACAATTTATGGAATTTCCCGAACTGCATGGGCACCATGGACAGGAAACACAAGTTTCAAGCACCAAAACGTTGTGGATCATATTATTTTAATTACAAGGGATTTAATAGCATTGTTCTCCTGGCAGTTGTGAATGCCTATTAAAGATTTCTGTTTTTGATGTTGGTTGCAATCAGTGCATCAATGATGCTGGCGTATAAAAACTAGTGTATTGAGTTATCTCATCAACAACAATTCACTGAACTTCCCTCCACAATCTAAACTACCAAGTACAAACATTACAGTGGCATACATTCTCGTTGCTGATAATGCATTTGCACTTCACGAACATGTCATGAAGCCCTAGAATTCCCGGTCTACTACGAAAGAAAGATATTCAATTACCAGCTAAGTAGAGCTAGGAGAACTGTCGAAAATGCATTCGGCATTCTTGCAAACAGATTTAGAGTGCCAATGACTAAAATAAATCTTTCGGTTGACAAGGTTCAGACAAATACACTAGCTGGTTGTGCTCTACATAATTTCCTGATCAAATAAAATATGGAATTGTAGTTATATAATGTAGATACTGAGGATGCCAATGGCTGTACTTTCACTGGTGGGGATTGGAGGGAAGAACAGCATATGCAAGGCATAACAAGGCAAAGAGGTAATAAAAGCAGTCGCAGTGCCACAGAAACCAGACATATATGGTGCCATTACTTTAATACAGTAGGTACAGTTCCCTGGCAATGGGAAAGTGTAAAGAGATTCAATTTCTAAAGCTACTGACGTGTAATCCAAACTACAAAACAGATCTACATAATTGTAACATTTACCCCCATATGTATACTGCTAAGTAATTACACATATCACCATGTTTGCACATCACACATATAACCATCATTGGCATTAGTAAGGATTATTTATGCTGATCTTCATAATAAATACAAAACTATAGAAATGTGCTGATATAATGTAGTTACATAGTATCTGAAACCATAATACTTATACTAATTGTGGCCATAGTTCGGAGCTTCTGTAGTCTGTAGATAACTTGTTCCTTGCAACATTGTAAACATTTGCATAGTAAGTAAATTGCATATTTTTAATTGTACATGAAAGACGTTACACAGATGATGTGGCTATGTCGCACAGGAAACACTTTTTCCTAAATCTGAAATGCAGCTACAGTACCATACAGATAAAGTTTGTCTTGTGCACAGCACAATATGTATAGAATGAAGTTATAGATGGTTTTTGTCGATAACTTATGTTTAAGTTATGAGAACATTGATCAACACGAAATGTAATTTGGTGTGTAAAAATAAAATAACACAAAACATTGACCTCAGTTTTAATACAATCATTTGGGGCATCTTTGTGCTACTTTAACTAAATTGTGTATACCATGTTTGTGTTTCAAGCAAATGCTTTGCAGCCCATTACATGATTAATACCATAGTATTCACAGTTCATATTTTGAAGAATACAAACACAAAAAGGGTATCTCTAAACCCTCCTCTGAAATTAAATGCTGTTGTCCCATCTGATACAAAGGTACGGCAATTGACAGTAATGAAAATCTTTAGTCCAATTCATTCCTTTCATTATGATCTTTAATTTATGCTGCCATTAAAACAGATATTCATTTCTGTTTTGTAATTATTACAAGTTTTTAACTTATTTTTTAAAGTTCTGACAACATGTAATTTCCAAATTCACCATGTAATTTCCAAATTCACCATTTGTGGAATCACCTGCAGGTTGGCCTGCATCAATAGTCAATCGAGAAGAAACAGATTCCAGAATTGCTTGTACTTTCTCTAGTAATGGGTCTGCTTCATTCTTGCGAAATTTCTTTCTTTTTGAGTCATTGGAACTTTGACGTGATAGAGACGACCGTGATTGTGCTTCATGCGAAGGCGAGTACTGTATATTCCCGACAGAGTGTATTCTCCTCTCTCAATCACCTCTTCGTACACAACTTCTAGTATGTCCTGGATAATGGGTTCATAGTTTAACAGCAGCGACTGTGATTGAATTTCCATAGCAACATTCTGAAGGGTAAACACAGTCGCTTGTTTAGTCAAGTTATATGTCTACTTACAATTAAACCACTTTTGTACCAGACTAAATATGGGTTGCGCAAATTGTGGGCGGACTATTGACATCAGTAATAGCAAACTTGTGGCAATAACCATACTTTCTCTACATACATCTATTGTGACAGGAACACTGAAGTATGTGGCTTGGGTGTCCGTAGGTACAGATATTGTTCCTCCTTGTCAAGATGTTGGCCAAGATGAAGTGAAGTTTCCCATTTCCTGCACTGTACGTGATCATGCAAAATATTCATCAAGGGAAACCACTACACAGATGGCACATACACTCGTTCGTTCCAGACACACTTTTCTTGTAGTGCTTGGCCATAATGGGTTCACAGAGACATAATTTTTTTTCTTACTACTTCTGGTGTTGCAGAGCACCGTACTTCTATAACCTCATCTGCAACTTTGGCAAGAGCTGTGCTTCTGTGAGGTTTATTTTGATACGACGACAGTTTACTGTTATACAGTACTTCATGTCTTCGGTAGGAATCAGTTTTAATGTCAACTGCTTCCTTACTCCAATCACTCATTCCCACCACAACACACAAAGTATTGACAAACCAAATGAATCACACTGGATTAACATCCATTTTCTACTCTCACATTGGCATTAATTAATGTGCAGGAACTACATGAGTGTATAAAAACGCAAATGTAATAAACAAATTGCACAAGAAGGTGTACGAAAGATAGGACAGTCTCTAAATGATTCCAGCCAGCATGCTAGCTACTTGCATACAAGTTAGCCAGTCACATGATGCTAGTTGACTCGCACAACAAGGTGAAAACCTTCTTTTACAAGAAAAATGCCCATGTGTTTCTGGCTTTATAATCTGTCTCATGTAAGGTTTCCAGATTTTGACAGATTGTATGAAAGTAGTACCTTGTAAACAAAACAGATTGTATGAAAGTAGTACCTTGTAAACAAACAGAATACGTATTCTTCTGCCCCCATGTGCTTTCCATGTGACTGTCAAAACATGTCAACATCATGGGAATGTTTGCTTGACATTTCAAACATGTCCACTATAATTGAGGAAAATATGTGATTACACAGATTTTTATTTTATTTCTGATGGTAACATCTACATTGTGTTATCAAAACACTATCATTAAAATATATCCATATTTTTGCAATTAATTAAGCAGGTATAATTAATTACTATCAAATCAATAATCACAAACACAAAAAAAATATATTTTAAATCAAGAAATTTCATTGGACTTGCAAGTTTGCAACTCTCACAACAGGAAAATATCTGAAGCAAGATAGAAAGACATTGATGATGGTTACAATTAACACTGTAATAATAATTAAATCACACATGTTAAACAATTTAACGGAGAATACAAAAACTTACCTGCCCCGAAGTATGATCAGAATTGCCTTCTTTATATGCCTCTTGAAAAATTTAACAATTCACTAAAAACAGAATACGAATCTCACATAGTTAACTGATGTGAGCATCAGAAAAAAAAAACATAATTAAATCACAACTGAGAAGTAAAATGAACTATGAAAAAACACGTCTGCTGGAGTTCTGTGTAATGCATTGCAACCAGTACCTTAAAAAAATCACATTTAGGCAGTGAACAAACACAATAAGAGTTAGGTCTGTCAAATCATACACAGAAATAGTTAATTAGAACTGTAAAGGTCTTCTACAATCAGTAATTACAGAACCTATTTGTAGCAATTATAATAAGATAAGCCTGTATGAAAAACATTCCTCACAAATAGTGAAGACTGGTAGGGCTGTGATCATTAAGTAATGAAAACTAGTGGCAATTACATCAAACACATGACCGTATGTACTATTACAGTAACGTGGATATTTAATATACATGCCCTTCATCCCCAAAAAAAATTTCAGTACAATTTGTTGTCCTATACGATTAGTATTTATTAGCATAGCTAAAAAATTTACCACAGAAAGAAAATATACTTTAGATAGTCTTTCTGGACAAACAAAACATTATACATCTCAGTTTTAACATAATTAGACCTAAATAATTAATATTTAATTACAACTGCATTCGTGGTTTTGGTTTATGCATGCAGGCGAGCAATGTAACCTTAATGTTTTGGTGAAGTCAATACTATTAATTGTTTATTGACCAAACAAAAATTAATTCAACTGTAACATTAACATATTCTAAGAAATGAAATGAAAGCTGAACATTTAAATCCTGTCTGCTAAAAACCAGCACACAAATTTAACATGTTTACTAACAAACGTTTGCCTAAGATATTTACATTTCCCCACAAAATAAATCACACTCCAAATAACCTTATAGAGAATACTGTAACGTAATATTATTTACGTTTATTCCGAAATGCTTACTTATTTTTTTATTTGTACTGTGAACTATTTTCTGTTTCACCAATGTAAGAAAGAATACGTGTTATTCAGGGATACCACCATTGCTTCACATGGCGGTCAGCTGACATTCGTTATTTCAAATACGAGGCTGCTGTATTACACTTTAAATACGTTGACAGCAGTAGCTGTCAAATTCTGGAAACCTTAAATGAGACAGACTATAATGTAGGATACTAGTGGTTGAAAGAGAAGCAGAGGTAGAGGAAAAAATAAAAAGGAACCAGTACATGAAGGGTTAGATTGTGTCTATATGAACCAATAATGTTTTCTATAATGTACAGAATTGTTTATGATCAAGTAATATTGTATGAGTAGTTTAATAGTAAGTGAAGTAAGTTACAAATTTTCAAAACTTAAGAAAAATATAGATATAATTTTAAAATTTTGTAAGGTGGTGATATCAAAATTTTCGGTGTTGTAAAGAACACTTAACTAGTTGTATTATACACATCTTTTTCTCATTATTTAAAATATAATTTGATCATAAAAAGAGGAAAGTTTTGGAGTTGTGAAGTGGTTGTTTTTGTGGAAATTGAGGTACACAAAATCCAATTGTAAAGGGAAGACTTTTATGGTATAAAAAGAGGTGATGTGTGTTTTCATAAATGTTTGTTTTGTTTGTTGTGTGTAACTATGGAATTAGTAGTTGTACTTTGAGCAGAATACAGAAAATTAACACTGAAAATTGAAAAAGTTTGTATCTGTATAAGATGTTAAAAAGTTTATTTGTAGTTAGGAAAAAAATTATTAATTTTGAAAAGTTGGCAGTTTTAAAAAGATAAGGGATGTTCATGTACTCAGCATTGACATAGTAAATATTAAAAGGTTTAAAGTAAAAAAGGCAGTAGGTTTTTGTAAATTTTGGGCCGACCTGGATTCCCTTTTCAAGTGTTCTGTGCTGATCCTTAAGCAAGGACTCAGATAATTACATATAGCACTTTTTAAATAAGGGTAGTGATAAATAAATTGTGTATGATAGGCTTGTGTAAGTGTGGCTTATGTAGTTAATCACAAAAATTAAGTGTGGTGGTTGTACGAAAAATGACGTAGTTCAATTTTTAATGGTCAACACACCGTGGCCACAGTTTCATATTTAATCATTAGCACAGGTATTGGTTTTGTTTTAAGTTTGTGTAGGCTATATGCCTTCCAACCAGTACCTACGTCGTGTGGTACATTACACGAGAGATAAGATGATAATATTAATTCTACTATGATAATGCTAAGTTAAATATAATAAAACCAATATTTTTAAACCTAATACTACAATACATTAAAAAATGCATGTCAAATTTAAATTAGAGTAGTATGATGGTTGAATACCAGAATTAATATATTTGTAAACAAAATCCATTCTCCGTTCTTTTTGCTCAGAAAAATGGTTGATTACTAGCTCATTAAAGTTGGGCATTTTTAACAAGCTCTTCTCGATGCTGCACATTGTCAAAGCACTAAGCCATTCTTTAATAATGTTTCTCGTAAATGTCTTAATTCTTTTCAAAGTTGAGAAGTACCTTTTTCTTTCAGATGTTATGGGAATAGTGCAAATAATTCTCAAAAGTTTGACAGATTCTGGTAAAATAGTAACTAAATTTTCATACAGGCAGTTTAGAAGAGTTAGCACACCTGATGCAATTTTAAGATCACGTACATACAGAACCAGCAGTTCCTAGCGAAGCACATTTTGGTTAACATTAAATAAATAAACATCAGTTTTGAACTGAGCCTCAGGAAAAACTATCTTGTGTTGTGTAAACAAATCAGACTGAAACAGAGTTGCTACAGAAAGGTAATCATTGAAGGCAAAACTGTTATCGATACAAATCTAAATTACATAACATTTTTAGTATCACTGAAACGTGCCCTCTCTTGAATTTGTGTTTCAGAGTGAACAGTAACCCAGTAATGGTCAATATCTAACCAATTCCTAACTCTATGAACAATTGTCTTAAATTCAGATACATTTTTTGTGCCTTGACACAATCAATATTTCTGTTCTGAAGTTGGTTGTACAGAACATCGCAGTGTGGCATGATTTTGTTAAAAATCGGAAGCAGAAAATTAAGTCATTACTTTTTAGCACATTTTTCAGTCGTACAGCTTTAGTAGTAGTTGAATAATTAGATGAAAGATCAGCAGTAATATTTTCAAGGCAGGCATGTTTATGTTTTCCAGAATTCTTGCCATGCTGCATGCCATAAAACTGCATCTAGTTGAACTTCTTCGCAAACTTTTTTTTCCATTATCATCTAGTATTAAGGTACGTTTAGTTGATTTGGAAAAAAATTAACAGAAACTTTCCAGATGACTAAAAAAATGTTTTGACATGTACGTTTTGAGTCGCGCACCGCTCAATAATAAGGGTTTAGCTTATGATCATAAACATGTATGAAGTGAGCGTTCTTGTAAATTTCTTTCACTCTAGCCTGTACCCCAGTGTTTTTGCCGCTCATAACTGAAACACTGTCGTACCTCTGCGCAACCAGTATTTCAGATGTTTCATCAATTTTCATTTTTATCAGCTCATCAAAAATGGTGCTAGCGATTCCCTCAGCAGTCAGATTAGTATGAATGATGTATAAAACAAACCTTTCATGTATGTTTCCATTTAGTTCGTACTTTATTATTTCAAATACTAACTGTGATAAAGTTGTGCAATCTGTTCTCTCCTCTGTTTGTTATGAATTAATTGAAGATAGACTGTATAGATAAGAATCTAGCAATTAATTTTGAATTGTTTTAGAAAGTCTTAAAAACACCCTGTTTTCAGTCCTTTCTGTGTGTGTTCTGTTGCTTCAGTGTGCTATCAAGCTCAGGCATTAAATTTACTAAGCCACAAAAAATGCCTGGATTTTTGGAAGTTTCTGACTCCTCATGACCCCTCAGTGCCAATTCAAATAGATATACCACAGAATTTTATACAGTCAATTAGCTTACTGAAAATGTAATGATTTGTTTCTACTTGTTCATTGTTCTGTTTTATTTTTAACCTTTACGTACTAGCTAACAGGCAACGAATATTCACCTTACCAATCATTGAAAACTCTATGTCATTGTTTATATGCTGTGAACTTGATTTATGTCTTTTAACTTTATCTCCAAGATGTTTCAAATCTTTTATCCCATTGAAAGTCCATGCAAGGTCATTAAATTTCACTAGTAAACAAATAAACACAACAACACATTTCTAACTTCACACCAGCACTGCCAGTCCGTGAAATTGTATGAACTTCAGCTGAATTTTCACGTATACGAACAACTGTGTTTACTACCTTGGCTTTGCTGTCGAGTTATATTTACTGTAGCCTTGCTGGTCCCAAATTTTTTTTAAGTTCTAGGTTTTTCTCGTAATTCACACAGTTTGATGTAATAAGGTTACTCACCAAATTATCCATTATTTACAAGTTTAAACAACATGGCATTAACCACAATTCAACCATGCTTCTGACTCTGACCGATGCTCAAGGCTCATCTTATTCCTAGAGTTCCTAGAGTCCCAGCATTAACAACAAACTTATTCAGAATATTAAACACTGCATTTGAAGCACACGCAAGTTAACTATAAATTAAAACTATTCTAAATAAATAAATATAAACACTGCTAAGAAAAATGTTTACAACTGCAAAAGAAAGGAACGCAAAAGCGTACCCACAACACATCTAGTCTATAACTATAGAACACATCCTGTTAAACAGTAGAATCCGAAGTCCAGTTTTGGTAGCTCGGTCAAGTTCCAGGAAACCGTTTTGTGTGAAGCAGGGGTGCACCCAGCTCTCTCTAATTTACAGCATGTGATTGGCTGAAAAGGGATGAGCCCCTGAAGTATTCCCTCCCTCCCATAACACCACTATCCCATTGTTACAGCCATCTCTTTTTATTCGCTCCACCCACTTTGAGGCGAAAAATCTGCAGCTCCACCACTCAACATTTCCAAAAACATTTCTCTCGTGATGAGTGTCTTGTCCATCTCAAAAACATTGGTTGCGAAATAACTTCCATATTAGTAAGCACTATTATTTGCTGAATATTAGATAAGTAGAGGTCTTGTGATCTGAGATTTTATTAGGAGGGCTGCGGGCGCAGCCCTCCCTCAGCAGCTGCCACTGTGTATGAATACGGCAAATTATATTTAAAATTTGATGGAATGTTATAAGTGGAGGTGGATAATCTGGTGGATTGTTTTTTCCTTGAAGATGTTTGATGGTGCAAAATTCTTTTTGGATGTAGGACATTTAATTGAATGTGTTTACAAATCTATACTGTTTAATTATTTAACTTCACAGAAACTTTGAACCATTTTTAAACTTTCGAGAAAAAAACATTCGTCCAAAATTTTAACTATGAATTAATACTTGGATGTATTTGTAAAGTAAATAAGCGATAAGTGTCAATGTCTTGTAGCATCCCAGTAAAAGCCTTAAATCTTCTTTAACATATGGAATTAATACATTTTATTTATTTAATTGAGTTTGTCTATTGAATTGTAAATGTAAGTCGTTTGTAAAGAACAAGGTTGCAGCAGTCTATAGATTGGCCGCATACATGGTAGGTTTCAATTTGGGAATGGTTCTTCAAAATCTCTCCCAAATTGAGGGGGGGGGTAACATAACATTGCAGGTTGTGTGTTTTTTAACAGTTTTTATAATAAATTTAAATCAGATTTTTGGTTAAATTCCATTTTTCTTTTACAAGTGAGTGTAATATTTTTATTTTTTTTTGTGCCATGTGGATGTGTCCGGGGGTTTATCTTTAATACGTTTGCTTTTTCAAGTTGTGAAGTCACAGTTGAGGTTGCATAACATTTAGAGATAATTTTTTTTTTAATTTTCTCTTTGCATGCTGTTTTCCTTTCGTAAGCAGTTTTAGTTCTAGAAATTAGCGGTGATGTAGTTGGATACAGCAAATGGTAGGAGCTTGTACAAAGGATTTCCATATTTGGTGTGAGGAGTGAGGATAGACACAGCACATAGAGGGCATTAAAATCCCAGCCAAATTCTATTTTTAGTAACATAGCTCGAGGAGAAGTAGGAGAGGGGATAGGCACGCGCCAAGGTGAGTTCTGAGGGCCCGGGGCCAGCTAACAAGTAATCACCGGCCGTGACGGAAGCATGATGGAGGCTGCCATGCCTTGTAACACAAGTTTTTAAATGACATTTCGACAGCGGTCTGTCGCTGAACACTTTATTAGTGTATATCATATGGCTATTAAGTGCGCTCCTCGGCCAACTTGTCTGCCCTCCCTTCCTTTCCTACGTTTACCTCTCCTATTCCCCCTCCCTTCCCGCCATGGCCTACTCTATTTCAGCCTGTTCATTTCTCCTCCCTTTCAACTTCGGCTTCTTCTGCTCATTCACTGCATTTGACCTCTCCTTCGGGTACCAGACTGTCATCATGGATCTCTCGTTGGCACTGCACCTCAGCTACTTTCAACACCATGCTTTCGTTGACGATAATATTGGCTGGCATTGAGCTAGCAATGTGGTAGATCAGCCTGCTTTCATGACGACAGCGATGAGTCTGCACATCACGCAAAACGCCAGTAAGTCAGGGCAACCAGTCACCAATTTAATTTTGAATAACTGAGTTTGTTGTTTCGTAAAATTTTGCTGCAAGTTTTCAACTGGATTTAGGTTATTGGCATAGCAAATTTGGTAGATTATAGTTTGTGTGCTGCAATACGCACAAGTATGGTTGTAATGCACAGCCAATATCCCATTTGACTGCCCTGGCTCGCGGGTCAAGTCTGGCCAGTTTTGGTGCTTTACAGTAATCTTCCAAATCAAGTTTCATGTTAATTCTCGTTAATCAATTTTTATTGATGCCCCCAACAATAGTTTTGAAATTGGACGGGGAAATTCCACGTCAATAGTAGTGGCTATGAAAGGGCATGTCACCTGCTGTTACTGGCATGGGGTTTCTGCTTTGATGCCCTTGTTTTGGGTAGCGTTGGAGCAGTGAATCAAGTACTTTCCCAAAGTTTTAATAAGATTTGAGTAAGTTAGTTTTGCTAAGGTGCGGATTTGTCCGTTAGTCTTGAATGTAGGATATTTAAATAAGTTTTGTGCTGGCCAGATTTTGTTGTGGTTTGCAATAAATAGTTTTGGTGGTTCCATGAAAATTTATCAATGCATACCTTACTTACCTGTTGGCATGTTGCTGTAGATAAAAAGTGATTTGATTGGCTCGAAATAGCTGATTTTAAGCGAGGTGTGAGGAATTATAGGTTTTCCACATAATTTAATTTTATAAATAATGTTAACTACATGTTAGTTTTAATGTATAACATGCTTGCTGTCACATCAGTTTTGACAAATAAAATTATAATATTCCATGAAGGAGAGAAATCTTAATTGGTCAAATGAATAAATTGTATGGTGGCTCATGTTGACAGAGCTTCAAAGTCAGTTTTTTTTTTTTTGGCTGCTTTATTTTAGGCAAAATAAAATCTTGGTTACATTCATATTGCATTGGTTGGTGTGTTTTGAGTATTTTATATTAGGTGTCGCATAGCGCTGGTCTGCGTGAGAATCAATATTTATTTTGGTGTGTAATAGTGGCTATTCATTTATAGATATACTTTTTCTATGGGATTGTTTTTAGGAATATGTGTATATTATGTAATGATCCCTATATTGTTTAGGAGTCAGCTGACGTCCTGTTCTCGCAATTGAGAGAAGCACTGTTGCACAATTACTCCTGAATGTTCAGTGAATGCCTATAAATTCTGGCTAACTATAATACTTTCTTTGAAAGCTAGCTGTATCATTGTTATAATTGTAAATACCAATTTTATTAGAGATTCCGAGGGTATGGAGAAAGAGAATTTGAAGATGTTTTAGAGCCACTTTTAACATGATTTTTTAAATGCCTACCCATCTGCAAAAGTTTTATTATTGATGTCAGTCAATTACTTCTTTTCCTATTTGGGTTTCCCTTAGTGGAAATGTTATATCTTGTGTTTTTGAGAAGTGAGCCTCTTTATTCTTAATGTTCATAGTCTGAAGGCTAAATATTTATTCACTATTAATCAGAGCAAAATAAATAACAACAAAAGTGCTCCTTGATTTTTAGGGGTGTTTAATTGTACATGTAGGATATTATAATTGGAAATATTTTGCAATATTCATCATTGCTCAAACCAAATGATGTGTACCAGTGTAAAACCAGAAATACTCAACAATAAAATTGTTCATGACCTTTACATGTGCATGTGTTATGTAATTACTACCCTGCGCCACCTGTTTACGGAACAACATTAACTAGCTAACTACTTTGATGCTGTCCCATGTTCATCTACTTCATTAACCTGTTCGTGTTCATGTTATGAACATGATATTTGATATTTGAAGTTTAAAATAAAAACTGAGTAAATATTCCGAGACAGAAATTCAAATTTTTTTATAAATTTCAACATGACACTTTGTCTCATGCTCAACCGAATGAGTGAACCCGGACTGTGATAACTGCAACGAGGCTAGTATCTAGCCTTTGCCACGTTACAACTTTACCGTGTACTGTGTTGTTAATGACTCTCAACAATCAAACTATAATTATGATTTGAAAACAGTACAAAGAAGAAGTTCTTAGAAAGTTGAGGAAAAAACGAGACTAACATACACAACATTGAAAAGTATAAAAGACTATGGAAATGCAAATTGTAAACAAGCCATAACAGAGAAAACAATACATTAAATACACACACTGCATCAAAGCATTAATAAGTAACTATTCACAAAATCTTACAGAAACTAAATTACAGAAGTATAATGTATTCTGGGAGATCTGCAATATTTCCAGGATTTAGTTTTTAGTTTCTCTGTACTATAAGCCACTGTGTACAAATCGAGCTCTAACTTTCTTCACAACATAGCATAAGCTAACTAAAGCAGCCTGCAAACCTGCAACAAAGCTCTGTGTTACCTATCCCATACTCCTTTCATCTCCGTCTGCCCACATGTATATTATTTTCATTCTTTAACAATATGTAAATACACTGCTACATAAAATCAATGCATGGCATTGAATAGTCTTAGAGAGCTGAAATGCGGATACCTGCTATTACTGTTCCTGGTGTATACCAGAGGTCATAGCAACAACCAGTCACAGGGCACAGTACCTCCAAAAGCATGCTGCAGCAGCCAACACAACCATTCAAAATAATCTACACAAAACAGCAAACTGAACCACCACACAACCACTTCAAAGATTAAAAATGATGTCACTAGTCACGTAAAATACGTAGACAAGGGAGTGCATCACTCTTGGACAAAGAGACATACTGTTTATCATGTAGACAGGTGCTGAATGCAACCTTAACAGTTATCAGTGTTGACTCGAGGTATACTCCCTCTGCCTCCAAGGGGCAAATACCTCACTACGTGGACCACACACACCAACAAGTAGACACGTCTACATACATGTCTACATGCACACAACATAGCTAACAAGATGTGAATTAAAACACCTTTTAAATGTTTGAAAAGTTAGGTAACACTGTTAGTGTAGTTATTTAACTACATAACAGGTGCCAAATGACATGGACAAAAACAAGAATAAACCAATACTTACAAATACGCAGCTTGCAAGTGACAGTTTAAAGAAGAGCAGTAGTAAACTGTAGCAGCACCTGGCCAAACTCGATAAAGCTATGAGAGATGGAAGCACTTGCAGGGCTGCCCCCAGCTTAGCAGTTGTCTGGCATCCCCCAACTCTCCCAAGTCTGGCCTGACTTGGCCTCATGAGTGTCTGCAAGGAAGGTTCAACTCCTCTCCCTGGCTGACAGAGACACTGCAGGGAACAGTGGGCTAGACAAGGCCCTGCCCCAGAGTCTCACATTACATGCTATTTGCAAGGCAATATTGCATTCTTTCCTAGGTCCCTGCTTCACACACACACACACACACTCTCTCTCTCTCTCTCTCTCTCTCTCTCTCTCTCTCTCTCTCTCTCTCTCTCTCTCTCTCTCTCATATGCACACAAACAGAATCTGTACACATGTCCCTGAACATATGTTATAAACTTTATGAACTATAAGAAATGAGACAGGAAACATACAACTCTTTCCTTGTAGTAATTACAGAGGAGTGTATGTGCCACTAAAGCAAGGTTTTGTGATAAATTAATTAAAATATATAAGAATCCATGTGAGATTAAACAAGAAATTGGTGGATGATGTTCAGTTGATAGATCTTAAACCTCAGAAAATTTGGTTAGTAAAATCATTTCTGTTCATAAATTAAATTAGAGTTGCAGATTATTACTGCAAAATAAACATTATAACCCTTGGCTAGATTTTATTGCTTGAATTCAACATGTACCCTTTAAAAACTAGGGCCACTTTAGTGAAGCACACTGGGGCCAGGCGCCCTCAAGAAATGAGTGCACTGATTTTCAAAGAGTGCAGCAGCAAGCCTGCCTAAGTATTTCTACAACTCTGCCGCCCACAGATGCAGAAGTGTGTGCTGACGTCAGCAACAGAACCAAATACTAGCTCGGGGTTGAAATGTTTATTTTGCAATCATTGTCTGACAACCCCATTTAATTTATGAACAGTAACAATTTCACAAAGCAAATTTTCTGAGGTGTAAGGTCATCTATCAAATGAACACCATCCACCAATCTGTTGTTTTATCTGTGTTACGTGTACAAGGGCACAAGATGTTTTAATATGCAGGTAACTGATGCAGCAGCGTACAGACCCTGCTGGCAAGGCACAGAACAAACACGTATAAAAAAACACCAGATTTAACTTTGTGTTGAGTGTAGTGTGAGTGTCTTTAAAACAAGAGCCATGAACCATAAAAATCTCAATAACAAATAATGTTACCATTCTCTCACACTTGCACAGTATACAACACTGAATCATGTAACCCAATAAGAGAAAAGGGAAAAAAATTGATTAAATAAAAACAACACATTTGTCAAAATAAATGTGACATATTTACTGAGGTTTGAAAAGAAAGAAATCACTGCACATTTGTGTTACTTTTTCAAAGCAACCAACATTTTATTTCAACAGCTTATTAAGATTTGGTGTAAAATCTTACTTTTATTTATGTTCACCTTATTATCTGAATGATTTGCCTGATAAGGCCTGGGTTGAGTTACAACCATAATTAAATGTTCTAAATTCAAAATTCTTCACAAACTAACTGTAGGAGGTTGATGCCGCCCTCGCTCTGTACGCCACTCGGGGGGTACCTGATAGTGCTCGCTGCTACATGAACCGCACATTGTGCAACAATGTGTTAAGTGTAGCATGCAGTTCGTGCATGAACGAGTTAGTGATCCGTTCAGTGCATAAACCGACATGCTATCAAAAGAGTAATCTGCAGCTTGCCTGTTTCATTTTGTGTTTTAGTGTGACCCCCTTAAAGCACAGTCTAATGCATGTCAGAAGAAGTGTTCTCTTCTCCTTGCGTCCCTGCCTTAATTTGTACTTTATGATTGAGTGTTCACCTACGTAGTTTACGTGTGTTCACACAGACACAATCTGAAACAATCTAAAATCCTTTACTATTTTCCCAAGTGCTTTGTTGTATGTTTTGTTTTTAAAGAGCAGGAAATTAACTTCATGTTTTAATTTAAAAAAACATTCAAAGAGGCTTGCATTTCTTCCGGAAGCCACATTGCCAAGCTCACAGAACAAATTTCCAACAGCTCATGTATTAATTTTTAATTTAATTAATCCTTGTGTTTGAAAAGGGTTTTTATGAGTAATTTGTTTTAATTTTTATTGCAGTGTATTTATGTCTTTTGCATGCCTGTCCCGGTATTAAAGCTTAAATGTAATTTCCAGAGACACTTACCAACAGCTACAAAAGACTTTTCAGAAGGAGTTTAACAGTGCCAATTCACGAAAAATAATCTCATGATTATTTTCCTGCTCACAGTTGTTCTTTTATGTGAAGTGTTTACATTTTGCTTTTTGTAAACATTTCCCTCGAGATTCTAGCAGGAAGGTGTCCATTTCTAAAGGTACTTGAACGCCACCATCTTTAGTCTGGTCTAGTGGGTCTTCGAGTGCGGATGTGCGCCACGGGAGCTTCATCATGTGTGTTAATAATTTAGGGTGTTAATAGTTTAAAGTTATTATTTTACCGGAACTTTTTTGTTATTTTTTTGTCTCCCGTGTGCCGACCCTCCTCTCTGCTGACTCGTGACCTCTGCAAGTTTCATTACCGTAATTTTGCATTGGCGTAGTTAAGCCGTTTTCGCCACAAAGGTCCCTGGCAGGCCTCGTGTGCCAGGCCCACTTCAGACACAGGGAAATCGTATGTTACCATTTGTAACCATTCTGGTAATATATTTTGTTGATTCAAATCTCGTCTTATTTCAAGTAAAGTAATTTCCACCTCGGGAACTGGCCCAATCCAGTGAGTGCAACCACGTGGTCGCAGACCACATGCTGAGTGTAAAGTATAGCTATGACTTTTATAACTAATTCGTAAGACGTGTGCTGCGAGGGGATGCTGCCACAGACTGTCGACCTGTAACAACCCTGAGAAACAAGACTTCGTGCTTTTCCGAGATTTAGAGAGGCTGGCACCCTGGGAAACCAAACAACTGTATCTGCATCCATCAACGAGATGCAACATCTTTAAGGTAATCTGGCATTGTAAACCTCTCGCAAGCCCCAAGCCACATCAAGGTAATGTCCATCTTTCAATCAGTAGAATTGTTAATTTTTAAGATAGGACATTTACTTAGTGGTGGTGATGTTTTCAAACAAAACAACTAAAATTATAAAAACAAATATATAGCGTAAGTTCATTCCATGTTAAACTGATGCAGCATTTTAACAAAGGTTGGTTAATAATACCTTATACTTGAAGGATACGCAGGAAACTTTAAATTTATACTTTCCGTATTTATTTTTAATAATGCCGCTTTAGGCATCTTCTCACACTTTGTCCACATGGTCAGCATACCCACACATCTTGCAGTGTAACACAAATTTGGCATTAAAATTCTTCCTAAAATAAGAGAGCAACTTCACGTACGTCTCTGTCACACGGCCTGTCAAAACACTCTCTCCTTCTCTCTCTCCGTTTAAAAGTGACATTCTTTAGCAACGTCTTTCAAAATTTCTAACTGACGAAGTCTGAAGTAAAAACGACGAAGTCTGAAGTATTACTAAGTGAGTTACCGGAGTCAATAACTTGAAGGAAGACATCACGACGCCTAGACTAGAGGAGCTAATAAGAATTTATATGTTGAGCATAACTTTGTGTTGGCGCTTATGAGCAATACTCTATCGAGAGACACCGTTGCCCCTCTTAAAATTTAAAGATGTACTGGTAAGGTTGGGCGACATAAGAGTAAATGTAAAGTGTTAGACAACTGAATTAATGAGTAAAGGTAATTTTAAGAAACTGTTATAGATATTGTTGTATTTAACTATTACGTGTAATTAATGTTCAATAAAGTAGTTGTGTTGAGAATCCCAGGACTTATTAGTGAACTGTTAAACTACAATCAACCCCCTTATGTGTGTATCCCCTTCACTGGTCTTGCCATTCAGTAATCAAGGAGAGTTCACAGTATAGTGATTAAGGTAGGAAAGGAGAACATTACACTGGTGAAGTCGCCTCACGATCCACCTCGCACTTAGGCGAGTAAGCTCCAATTTCTTTTGGATTCTCAATCGCACTTGCGTAGAGTTCTGTATGCAGCAAAGCATAATCTGTAATTATAAATAAATAAAATTAGAGTTTCAATCACCACACGTTACAATATTAGTTCTGATATACTCACTACCTTGTTTGTTGTTTTAAGTCACACCAGTAAATGCAACAGCTGTTAGTCACCACGAGCCCAAGGCACGCGCTGCAAGCGTCAGTGTGTGGCAAATCAGTACGCCACATGCACGTCAGCATTACGTGTAGTTAGCCTTGCCAGGCCAGCACTTGACGTCACGTTGCACTTCCCGCCCGCCCATTACGGCTGCTTGTGTTTTATATAGAATAGTGTTGTGCATGTAATCTACTTATAGTGCATGTGGAACATCCTGTTTCTGTATTAGCAAGGAAATCTCTGCTTGTGTTTTGTGTGTACTTTGGAGATAGCAGAATTTTCTTATCTTCTGTAGTTAGTATTAATTATAAGTTACACAATGTGCACGGCACCAATTACACTGCTCATATTTATCCTAAAATGTTGACGTGACTGCAGACCACACATCTACCACACACAAAATCAGGAAATTAGTTAAAACACTGTCAGTAGATTTATGCGATGCTAAACGTGCAGTCGACTTACACGAACAGTTGTGAACACAGTTTACCAGTGCTAACACAGAACAAATTACACACATTGAACCAACCTCTAAACACTAATCAACACTTCACCAGCCTGGTACAAGCGGTTTTTATTTCAGATCATGCCTATTCCACTCACTACAGATGACAAATACACAATCCATTTCCATTCCTGCTACAAACACAGACAAAACTATAAACCGACCTGCTCACCCAGAAATAGCCCAAGTACACATTTTCATACCAGAGTCGCACCACGTGCCCACATTCACAGGCGAAACTCACAAAAACTTTGAGGAATTTTTAGACACCTTCAACGCCGTAAGTGAGCTAAATAACTGGACTGATTTACACAAAAGGCAGCGTTTAAAGTTTTACCTCCAAGGGAAAGCCAAAAGAACATACGAGAATTTATATTACACCAGTGAGCAGGAAATCCCGTGGCAACAGATTGCAGGTAAACTATTACAGACATTCAGAAAACTCGACCCTACAGACAACTACAGACAGCTCCTTCAAACAACAAAACAAAACCCAGGCCAGAATACACAAGCGCACACAGAAAATCTGACATTCTACAAAAACAAGTGAGAGACACAATTACCCGAATTGGAGTTTGACAAAATAATTTGGACCTGTCTGTTACCACACCTTGCTGAAAAACTCGTGCCATTTGAGAACACAACGCTACACCAGCTGCTAAACCACATTAACAACATTGAGCTTGGAATGTACAAACACCAACAATCCATTGAACACGACTCACAGCAGGCACACAGTATCAAACTCCAACAGGAAATTGATACATTAAAAGAGCAGTTACATACACTCAAAAACTGCACCTCCCCCCCAGCCCGTAAGACACGTTCACATGCTTACATTTCCACCCCCACCCTCAGAAACATGTACGTTAAAACCCAGGTATAACCGGCCCATGGTAGTTAGTGGCCACAGAGAAGGGCACCATATAGACATGCAGAACCCTATAATAAATACCACACGTACCACCAGACAGACCCCTTCACGGCAGAACCAAATCACAACCGAGATATACAGGAATACGTTTATGGGGACATTTACAGAAAAAATAGTGTCTCCCCCGCCCAGGAATAGCAGGTCCGAGCCAGTGATGTCTGTAGGGCTATCTTCAACAAAGTTGTGTCACAGCAGTCATATGCAGATATTGCTCGCTTTAATTCACATAGTAATCTGCCTGAGTCACCCAAGCCACCCCTAGATCAAAGTAATGTGTGCGCGCATACAGAAACTAGAGTACAATACTCCAAGTCAGAAATCGTTTTCATGCCGCCGGCACAGCCAGTTTCCGCAGCTAGGTCAGGCAGGATTTCGCCACAGACAACATACACCCATGCAGATAGGTCGGCTTAAGTTCCATCTCAGCGGATTGCCCATGTGCAGTCAGCCCCGCATGTCCCTTGGGACAACATCAAAACCCCTCTCGTGCAAAGCAGGTCAGCGTTGCCAAACCTCCACCATCACATACGTCAGATTGTGATGTTCAGTCTCTACAAATTGTTGCCGCACCACTGAAAGTAGCAGAATCCCACAAGTTGCCAATGTAGCCTATTTCCAAACCAAAAGTTTGAGTTTTCCACTGACATTGGAGACCGCTTTCACAGGTTCAAAAACAAATTCGGGAGAACTGTTGTTGTAGAACAACCAATGCATAGCAGCAAAGTGGCCGCCTCTGTTTGCTTTCATAACACGATGAGCGTGAATTGCAACGATGAGCCAAAATTACCAAACACAATGAGCGAGCCCATGCCTCAATCAAGTGTAAACAAACAAATGTGTGCCACATCCAAAGTAGACTGTCAGCATATAGCAACACGCAATGCGACACCACGCATCCTTGTAACAATTAGGGGCGAAAAGTACCTTTCCTTGCTTGACACTGGATGTTCTAGAAGCAGCATAGCTTGCACTTTAATCACCAATCAACGCATGTACTCATTACAAGAATATATTACTTTAGTTGCGGCGATATCTGTACTAGGGTCACCCAAATATGAGACCATTATTAATTTAGGAATTGCAGGGCACATTTACCAACAGAAATTTTTAATGGTCGATAATTTACAACACGACTTGATTTTAGGTGTTGATTTTATCACCAAATATGATGTCATTCCTATTTTGAAGTATGATATGCTCGTCCACGGTCACGATTCTAACAAATTGGTACAGGTACCACTACAATCAGCGGCATTAACACAAGATACCAATACAACTATTGAACATTCCCTATATGCCTTAAGACAGTTTTGAGTGCCCACATAGTACTTCACCACACATTAATAACAAGTTGACGGATAAGCAAAAAGAGGCGATCAACCATATTATCGATTCTCACAAGGACAGATTCGTAGATTCCATCTTAGAACTAACTGAAGCTCGTAATTTCAAAATAAAACTGGACTTAACAACTGACAAGCAAATTGCAACTAGGCCGTATAAGATTAGTCCTAAAATTAGAGATGACCTCCTAGTACAAATAAACAATATGGTGGAAGCAGATATTATCAAGCCAGCTAACACCCCCTATTCTGCACCGAGCTTGGTCGTTGCTAAGAAAAATGGCGGCTTACATTTATTGACAACTTTCGCAAACTAAACCAGTACCTCACTAGAGTGCAACATCCACTACCACGCACGAAGGACATTCTGAATGTCCTGCAGAACTCCCTCTATATCACTAGCCTACATTTATTTTCAGGGTTCTATAGCATACCCGTAACACAACTAAACCACCCTAAGCTTGCCTTTAAGATTGACGGAGTAGGGTTATTTCAATACAAAAGAATGCCAATGGGCCTCAGTACCTCCCCACAGTATTTTCATATGTTTATAAACACCTTGTTGGGTCCCCTAAGATGGACAGCCGCCATAGTGTACATAGACTATATATTTATTTGAAGCAATTCCTTTGACGAACATCTGGCCAACAGTAATTAAGTTTTCGAGAGATTGTGGTAGTTTAACATCAAAGTTGCTGAGCAAACTGTCAAAGTGCTAGGTCACATAATTACGCCTCAAGGCATCACCGCTGACCCGACAAAGTTCACGCCATTGAACACATGTCTCCTTCAGCCAACCTCAAACAACTTCACACTTTTCTCGGGGTGACTTCCTATCTACGGAAATACATTAGAATTTACGTGACTATCGCACAACCCCTTATAGCATTGACAAAACATAGCACACCTTATAAATGGGACGATTCCTGTCAGAAAGCATTCGTTAAGCTGAAGGAAGCTATTTTAGATGCACCCGTCCTACAACGGTTTGACGAGAACAAACAGCTCATATTAGCATCGGTGGAGCCCTCCTCCAGGAAGACCCGCAATCTCAACAATGCTCTATAATCGCCTTTGCATTGAAAAAACTATCTGACCAGGAATTACGTTTGAATAACCACAGAGAGAGAACTTGGTGCCATTTGATACCTTTGCAGTGATTTTAGGCAATATTTGTATGGTCGACATTTTAAGATCGAAATAGACTACGCCTGTCTCTGGTAATTGCGGTCCATGGCGGAACACAATATAAGAATCCAGAAAATGGCGATAGCGCTCAGCGAATATGATTTTGAGACAGTTATAGTAAAAGGCAAACTGAACACCCTCCCCGATACCTTAAGTAGATGTACTACAGAGCGTAAAGTTCAGATCCACTCTGTCACCATAATGCTAATTCCTACAAAGTGAAAAAACACATGTCGACGTGCACATCGCTTTATACAGCGCTTGCAGAAGCCATATTCCAAGACACAAATAAGGCCGATGAAATTAAGTGATCTGTTAGCAAATGCACAATAAAACACTGGGATGACATGAGTTATTTTTAATCACAGTACCTATACCAGGATAGAGATAGGATAGCCAAAGCACTAGTAAACGAAGATATTTTCCCAATGCATGCCACATGTAAAATTATTACTACCTTGTATCAAGTAAATGTCCACATAGTTAAAGAAAATAGCACTCCAACATTAGAAACAACATGTACTGACCCTGTTTAAAAATGTAAAATACTTATTGTTAGTGAAGCAGATTGCCTCTATTTCTTGTCGGTGTACACCCATGACCAGGAGTATGTACAAATTGATTACTAAATTTTTCACTTATGCCCAATTGTTAATACCTCCCCATTTATTGGCGAATATGATAATGATTCGCATACAAAGAAAAATGAAACTGGCATTACTTTATCCCGAACAAGTGAATAGCAAATACCGTAGGTTGAGTTGATGATATGGAATCACTGCCAATGGCAAATTTTTTTTTGACAGATAGCGGAACTAGTTTCCCGAACTAATTAATTAGTTACCTTCTTAAATCACTCGGCATCAAGAAACTCACAACCACAGCCTAAAACCCCCGTTGTAACGGTTTAGCCGAAGCCTCCAATTGCATCTTTGGTGAACAGCTCACGGCATGCGCAAATACAGATCAATGTAACTGAGTTTTATATACGTAGAGTTCATTACTTTTAATTACAATACCAGTATCAATAAGACTAAATTCACCCCTTTCGATCTATTGCATGGCATTCAGGCTGCCTTTCTGGCACAAATCGTAGCCACTCAGCATTTGCCCCGCGCTCATGATTGGTGCCAGAAACTTTTAGAAGACCGTAAGATGGCCAAAGTTAACTTGCTTCATGCTCAAAGTACTCAGAAAAACCAGTTTGACCATTCTCATAAGCAGAACACACTACGTATTAATGACTACGTCTAGATGCGTAATAGAGGCCGCCAGAAATCCTTAACACACCGCTATCGCTGCCCCTTCAGGATAACTGATGTCCTAGGTGACTCCACTGTGCCTATCCAAACAAATAAAAATGGGCCACCTAAGTATAATACTATATGTATGCGAGACACGAAACCAGCTTTCGTGCACTAATTTTGTATTGTCACATCGACATTTTATAAGTATGTTTTATTCAGTGTTTAAAATGTGCCATTATAGTGTGTTACAGTCACTATCACTGTCTCCCGGACAGTACACATGTGTGAGCTATTGGGAACGCAGCCTGAACTGCCACCTGTACAGCCTGCACACGTCGCAGCTTGGAGTGTGCTGACAGCGGACTAGATTCAGCATGGTGTGACGCAGCCTGAGCCAGCAGCGCGAGGCACTCTCCAACCTTTCTAGCTGCCGCTACGCCAAGCGTCCACTGCGGGCAACCGAGGTGTGCAGGAGTAACGCCACGCTTGCCAACTTCCTGCTCCCTGTGGCACCACTACAGCATTCCTGAGATGCTGTTTCAACCGCCAGCTGCAGTTGGCAGCTTTCCGCCGGCACGAGGAACGCCAGGCGCATGCGCGCCACCATCGACATGGCGACACCAACCACAGACCGTGTATCAGACGTGGAGTGGGGACTTCGCACAGCCCATTGTGTAGCCAAGTTCACTGATGCACTATTCATTACCTTGTCAGCTGTCCTAGCAGTACCAGCTACTTTCCGCACACATGCGGGCCTTTATTATGCTCCCATCGCTGTTGACTTTTTGTACGAAGAAACAATCCCAATAGTCTACAGAATACAATTAAGATCACGCACAATCCCAACTACACTAGACTAGTAACTACATGTGGCTTGCACCATTTGAAACTCTACTTCTTGTCAGAATGGACAGTTGATCTATGACTATTTGAAGGTAGTTGACCAAAGTATAACCCGTGAATTCCTAGATGACATCAGTACCCAGTTCCGCCAGAAAAGAGGTATTCAATTCCTCGGGGATCTGAGTACTTAGTGCTGCAACATGCCTTACTTACGAGCCTTAATGGACAACGACGCAATGTTAGATAAACAAATTTCTGCCCTAGCGGATAATATTGCTAACATCAATACAGCACTAAATGTAACTTTCAAGGTTATTCATAAGATAGACTACAAAATGGAGAGTAAAGTAAATTTGCTAGCTCAAACTATCAATAATATCTCAAATGTTTTAGAAACACAACTTTTGACTGTTAGCAGGCTTGACAACATAGACGCACGACACCACTTACTCTATGTCAGTATTTTAGAATTGATCAATAATGTCATCCTTGAGCATTTGCTACAATCATACTTACACGCATGTCAGCTTCATAAATTACCCCTTGATGCAGTCAATAAAAGTCAGCTCACAGATGACCTAACGAGACTGGATTCAGAATTGCTGACAATCAACCTCACTCTAAGTATTTTCACATTCTCCTGACCACCCACCCCCCACCCCCCTTCCCTAGGATGTTCTAATCATCCTTAAAGAGTCACTTACTAGTGCCAAGTGTGTTAAAGCTGCAATTTTGGTCGCTGATTCAAATTTACTATTTTCATCATGTAAGTTTCAATGTTCTCCTGACACTTCCATTGTCCGTCAAACGCATCTCACCTCACCAGTATGTTATCACAAACCCCCCTCCAGGTCTAGCAGTACTATGTTTAGATACATCCCTCAGCGCCAACATAACCAACCACAACTTAGGAAGTATGGAACTTCATGTGCCATGCGGTTGTCACATTGCTACCCCTGAAGTTACTTTTATTGAGGCCACCCATCTATATGATGTGTGTGCGTCGACAATCACACTACAGCAAACTGTAGAACCAGTACACTGGCTGAATGAAAAGTCATTCCATCTCCAGCAATTGTCCTTACAGCTGGAATTCAGTTTTCAAATATTACCTCTGCACTTGACACTAACTGACCTCACAGAATTACCACTATTACCTACTGTCAATCCTTACTACAACAGCGCCTTCGTGCGAAACAACAAGTTATTTTTCCTTTTAGAACCTAACCACTATGATTATTTTTCCCATGGCAGTCTTATGTCTGCTTGTTTTTGTCGTGGTTACAATCTATGTAAAATTATTTAAAATATCAATTATCCTGGCACGCATTAACGCACCTCCATAGGTGCCACAACCATGGACATGTTCTTCCCATAAGCTACTGTGAACAGTTTTTGCAGTACACTGTGTGACAAAGTAAGTATGTAATATGGTTGTGTTTATTATGGTGATTCTCACACCTTGGTAAGTGACACCGCAGTCCTTACCTTTTGAAAGTTTCAAGCACACAAGCTGCTATCAACAAACAATCATTCAGTGTGTTTATTAGCGGTCTCACCTACCGGTATTTTAAAATATGTATATTTGAATTTATAATTGCTCTTAATGTACAACCAATGCCTCCTGGCATCTCAGTCTATTTCAGAATTGATTACAATAAGTTGATTTCAGTAAATATTTGATCCAATACACTTGGAGATATTAGATAAACTGCTCTACTGTGGATGTAATTATTTAATTTAGTCCTAACACTGATTAGGACCAGGGATATGAGGTACTTAATTTATGTTCATTACTGAGCTATTCAAAGTATTATATGTATTATATGTTAAATATTATCTTACTAATTGTAAAACATTTTTATTTATTAACTGTCCCTCCTATTACCCTTACCCTTATGTTGCAAGGTACCAATGTCACTTATCTGAAAATGTGATTGTAAATATTCTGAATAAAAAGTTTTGAAAAACAAAACACTAATGATAAGATGTGATTGTAAAGTTCTACTTAACTAATATGAAAGAAAGTTTTTCTAGTTGTATTCATAGAATTAATTCATAATTGTATATACATATGCCAAAACCTATAATTATCAATGTGTACAATTGTCTTTTACTGCTATAAAGCATATTTATGTTATAACCATTACTTCTCTTTTTATATTCTATTAATTAGCACATAGCAGTGCATATAACAGTGTATTACAGTTGGAATAATCACTCAAAGACACTCCTACAATCCAAGTGCAACCTAGTGATAACATTACAAACTATATCTGAATCAAAATAACTGCGAGGACTGACACTATTTGAACCAAATAGTGCAGATAATGTGTGGACAGTATCCAGTGAACTCTCAAATTACGAGTGAAACAAGTTAAAACAAAAAAATTAACAGTTAATTAACCTCCATAGGCTTCTGTTAAAGGTTATGATAACCTTCTTGCTAAATTATACCTACTGTCATTTTCTATTTGTAATCATTTTTGCATTGTATTAAGTATCTCACTTACTGTTATATTTTACGTAGGTCAAGTTTTCTGTGCAACTTACGATAATTTTGCTATCAATCAACCTACAAAATGTGGCCTACGCCATAAGGTATAACATCACGCTTGCTAACCACAAATGGTTACAGAAAATACTATCTATATATAGTCCAAAACCAATAATTGTACTTATCCCTGTATTACGAATGAGAATATTGTGTGTCACTATAGTACGTAAGTATTTTTCACTGTGTTAAAACAATTCACAACGCCACAAGCCGGCTAGTTATTGCAACGTATATGTTCTTACTTTTGCACACCAGACAAATTACGGCGCAACTGCTCAGCCCTGCCAACCTCAGACGTACATTTTACCTTTCATGCAGGTGGCATTTCCTGCTAGTGTTAAATATTTCCCTTGTGTAAATGCTCACTCATATCTAACAAACTTGAAATTTTTTTTAATTTTTACTAATAATGTTTCAGCCAGCCGGCACAGTACTTCCCTTATCTGTAATTCATTTATGAGTAATAATTTTTTACACGTTTTTGAGCGCATTCGGCCACGCACGTGCAAATCTTCAAACTTCCTCTTACCCACGTCGATCCCCTAGCCTTTGGGGTATACTTAACCTAACGATAAATGTGGCATTGGACATACCTCCTCCTATCCCATGGCCATGCTCACAACGTGCAAAGCGCATCACAGTTAATATTTTCCTCTTGGTCGACCAAAGATTATACAAGTTTTCCTGTATTAATGTGTTACTATGTTATCTTTGTAAAATTTTACTTCCCTACAATGCCATTTATTTTCCACGATATTTAATTATCTCTGGGTTTTATTCTACTCTTATTCACTTGTTAAACAAGGTCTCAAATATAGCTATTGTTCCTACGACACTGCAATTATACATTACCGCGACTGCTACCATGCGCTTACAATCGTCCGAGGCTTGAGCTCCTCGGCCCTTATCTACACCACTCCTGCTACCATTAAGACCTGTACATGCCTTCTACCTATTGCTACTGCACTGGGGGGGTAGTGTAGCAGCTAGAAAGACGCCAATTACACGACCACTTAAGGTACACCGGAGTATGGATATTAGGTGTTTGTAAAAAACATTTAAATTGTTAAAATAACAGACAAAAGTAACACCATGTGGTATAAATTTTAACTGCTGGTAAATTCGTACATATTTCAAATCAAGGAAACTTGTATGTAGTTTCAATTTACAACTGCAAAATTAAATTATTGTTAGTATCAATTTCTTAGAACAATAAATGTCAATACGTGACATCATTCAAAAATCAGGCACAATGATAGGACAATAAAACAATGAAAACATAAAAATATTCTTTTTTTTTTACCACAAATATATTTCTGATACTATTCAGATGTATCAAATCTCATGTAGTATCAGATGTATTTCAATTAATTCACTATAAAACTTTTTTTTTCATAGTGGATACCTCTCTTACTAATCACTTGAGGTTATTAGTTGTAACATCTTTCCTGTCTCAGTTTTCACGAGGAATGGCTCACAAAGTTTGAAACATACATTCGGGGACATGTTGCATATGAACATGCCCTTGCCACTTGGCTAGGCAAGGTTTCACAAGTTCTTTTAGCATGTGCACAATGACCGTCACTGCAGGTCAACAGTATCCGGCTCTGCATGTGTCCCCTTCACAGTGCCAAATACTGCAGTCAAGCACACGTAAGCCACACCTATCTGCATGGAGTCTCCAGCACATCTATATCTCCAGCCCTACAAAACATGCCCAGATGCCAGATGTAAATACAACAAACTGCATCATTATTACAAGCCAAGTGCGAAGTTTCAAACTGTTGATGAGCATACACACACACACACACAAATAGTAAACAAAAACTACTTGATTCACTGAAAAACCACATGCAGGATGACATTATAAGCCAAGCCACTGAATGAGCACATTTATCTGCCAAGAGCGCATCTTGACTCGAAGCAAATGACATTCCCCGGCTGCCAGCACCTCCCCATTTCTGCATCTTCTATGCACCTTGATAATCATCATCGTGGACTGATGCAGAAGAAATTAAAATTAAAAATAATTTTAAGTTAATTAATTATATAAAGACTGAACACTACTACAATTATTTAATATTAATACAACACATTACTATGTCATGAAATAGTAGAAATTATTGAATATTTCTGTACTTTGCATCTGATTTCCTAGCTATTGCTAACATACACTGAACAAAACTGCTTATTCTTTGGCACAAACAACAAATTACAGTACTGCAGAAAATTGTCACTGTGTTAGTCCCAGTTAACATGCAATACTAACAATAACATTAAAAATGGAAGAGTACCTGCAGCCACAAAATGCTAAACAACCAATGAGAGCCACAACTGCTCACCAACAGGCCAATGTAACATGCTGATACTTCCTACCAGGCTATCTTGTCACTGCTGGGGATATCTACTCTCGTCTCTAAGGGACTGTGGTTCTACACACATTCACCCTGCAAGCCAGATCACATCTATTTGGGCACTACTGTTACCTTAGTAGTGTAATATTACATGACTGACAATCACCAGAGTAGTCACACTGGCTGTGTACCACGGCCAACATGTTTCAATCTCCTCCACCTTCACATTACACATTCTATACACACATATAACATTACTGCTTTTATAAACATATACGTTACTATACCTTTTAAACTCTAAGAATAAAATGCATGACCCAATGTAGTATTCTAGATACAACATTAGTGTGAAGATATTCACATTGTAGTATTGCGTTTATACAGGGTTTTATTGCTTTTATTTTGTCACTCGAGTGTATTTTGTCCAAATTTTTCTTTCATACCACAGTATAGAAGTAAGGACATTATCAGTTTTAATGCGAGGCTGTAATACCAATGTTATCTATACTATGTGGCACTTTTCGTTCTCAGGCTTTAGAGAGATGTGACAAAACTTTTTTCTAAAATCCCATGCCATCAGCACTCTTGTCCTTCCATGCAGTGGCGTGACAGAATTGAACAGCCAATAGGAAGCCGCAAGCTCCGGCCAAGTGTGTATTTTTAGCTTTTGTCAGAGAGTTGGGGGTTAGCTGCGGGCGTGGCTAGCCTTGTACTCTCCCCAGTATTATTACCACCACTAGAGAGACAACATGTAGTGCTCTGTTCGTGTGCCTTTTGTGCACCAAGACCGCATATTCTTTCACTTAAAATACTACAACAACTTTTTTCAACTTAAGTGCAACTGCTGCTGTGATTGTGTACCTGCGTGAGTGCAGAGCAGAGAGTGATGCGACGAGTTCCATTATACTGTAGTTGAAATTCTCGACTGTATAGAATAAAACTAGTTAAGATTCAAAATTAATAACTCATCTTTTATTTTTACTAAAACTAGTTTAGCGTGCGTCTTGTACCGATGAATGCTAGCCGGAGCCCAACTGTTCATTTTGAATGAAGTGTGTGTATTGGAGTGTAGCGAGTTGATTCTACGTTTCAACGTAGCGCCCAACGTGGGGTGTTGTCCCCTCTCACATGTCTGCTGGAACCTGCTACATTAAGGGCTACTGGCTACCTCAGCGGGTAGGAAAAGCCAAACCTGGGGCCAAATTCTCAAGATTTTGCTATCTAATTCCAATGCAAGGTTGTTTGATATCACATAGTGAATATCATTCTGCGATTCTCAAGTTAAAGCAGTTTCAAAAAGAAATAATCTCATTCAAAATAATTATTTTACAGACTGCTAGCCTGGTGAGATAAGAATATACAACCTTTTTTACGTACACAATGTATGGATAAACAATTGTTGTTTATATTCAATGTTCAAAATTCATTCTACTACCTCTTTGGCATACTGACTTGTCTCCCACGTGCATGTAAATAGATGTTCTTTGTTTTAGTTAGTAAATCATTTTTAGAAGTGCAATATGTATTTTTCACATTACTTGGCATGGCAGCAGAGGTCCGTGGTTAGAGCTTTTAACTGTGGACTTGAGATAATTTCACATGCATTTTTTACAAGTTCAAGTGTATGCACAAAGGAATTCTGGCGCTAGTTTTGTAGCTTATTGATCGTGGACTTCTATTGTTGATGGTGGCTGAAGAAAATAGATAGAAAAATTTACTGGAGAAGGTAATTATTCAACTTGGAAAGTAATAATAATGAAGATCTGTAATGTGATGGTTTATGTGAAGTTGTTGATGGAAGTGTAGTAAAACGTAAACAAGAGCTCAGTTGGATGAATGGATAAAGGTAAATGCTAAAGCTAAGAAAATAATTATTTTGGCCCTTGACACCTAACTATTATTAAGAGTAGCTGGGTGTGATAGCACTAAGGGGGTTTGGACAACTCCAGCAAATATATGATGTACAGTCTGAGGAAAACATTGGCTTAATAAGACATAAATTTCACAACATTGGGTAGGACCCGTCTGGTGGTGTTCTAGGGCATCCAGCCAAATTTGATAATATCCAGACTAAGATGATTTTATTAAATAAACCAATAGACAAGGGGGACTTGGTGCTAGGCTGTTACAGACCCTACCTAGAGATCATGACAATGTTTATGTAACTTGGCATGACCTGCCTACTGACGAAAAAACCTGTTCCAAGTTACAGAAGTGACTCGTGAATTATGAAATACGTATAAGAGACAGGGAAGAACCTGTGGATGTTACAGCTATGTTATCCAAAATGCAAATTAAGAATGGAAAGAAGACCCAGAAATTGAATTTTATCCCAAAGAAGTATGAAAGTCATGATATGGACAGAAAATGTTATTTGTGCGGCAAGGTTGGCCATCCTTCATAAACATGTAGAGTGGGTATGGTTTGTTTCAGGTGTAAAAATAAAGGCCATAAGTCTAACGAGTGTCCTAGTAATAATGATAAACATTCTGCAATGTTGCCCTGCTCTAATATCAAGTTAGATGGTCTTGACTGTGATGAATGGCTGATAGACATCACGTAACCAACAGACGAGATTGGTATATTACTTTTTCTTATTTTGTCCCTAAGAAGATGTCTTGTGGCTGCCAGGGAGTTAAAATTGATGCTGTTGGGTCCAGACGAATAAATGTTAAAACTTTTGATGGTCACAGCTGGTCAGTTAAATATTTTGAAGATGTATAGTACTGCCCAGACATTACATGTAATTTATTTTCTGTTCGTAAAGCAGAACAGAGAGGTATAGACCAGTCTATTAAATTTGGACATTTTCTAAGGATAAGAGAGTTATAGCTATTGCTGTGATAAACAATGAGAATGATCTTTACCGTCTGGCCGCCAAAGTCATTTACCCCTCAGAGAAAGCTTGCGTTATTTCTGAACAATCAACTCTTTACAAGAATGGCATCAAAGTTTTGGACATCAAAATAATAGGTATGTCCAATCATTCATAAAGGAATGGGGGATTGATGTTAAAACTCAATAATGATTTTTGTGAAAGTTGTGTACTGGGGAAACATACTAGAATGTGTTTTGCAAAAAAGTAGAAAAATCTAAGGCTCCTTGAGAACTCATTTTTTCTGATGTCTGAGGGTCAATGGAAGTTAACGATATCATTGGACACAGATATTTCCTTGTCTTCAAGGATGATTTTTCTAGTTTTAGGGCCACCTATCTATTACGGAAGAAAGACAAAGTGAAGAATAAGCTGAAATATTTTGTTAAAATGTTGAAGACGCAGGCCCAACATAGTAAAAGAACTGTAGACAGATGGAGGTACTGAATTTAATAATACTGACGTCTACAAATACACTCAAGAAATGGGACTCAAGCATTCTTTTACTGCCCCGTACTGGACTCAACAGTGCAGCATCGCAGAGAGGGAAAATAGAATCTTGTGTGAGATGGCCCGCTCCTGGCTGCAGTCTGCTTCTCACCTACCAAAATCTTTATCGCCGCTACTTCCACCTTGAATAGAACAGTATCCATAAAAATTAAAGGTAAAGGGCCAATGGAGCTGTTTCTTAACAAACCTACTCAATTTGATCTAGAAATTTTTGGATCCCAATGTTACGCATGGATTCTAGATGTTAAAAGAAACAATATGGACGCCAAATCCAAGAAAGGTTTATTTTTTTTATATTCAGACTGTGGGTATCGTATTTATTTCCCTAACAGTCATAAAGTTGTTGTGTGCCGAGATGTAAAGTTTGAGCCGAAAAATTCATTAAAGATAGCAATACCTCGGAAATCTGTAGCTGTCTCGGAGGAATTAGAGGATGCTTCAAGAGAAGAAGAGTTTGAAAAGGCCATTGATAATGAAGAATTGGGAACCAAGATGATGAAGAATCAACTAATGAAGATAAAGAAACAGGTGGTGATGATCAGATTCATGAAGCTAGCCAAGAAGAAGATATTAAAGATCATCATATGGAAAGAAGTTATTCTTTGAGGGATAGGACGGGAATAAGAAAACCTGCACGTTATATTTTCAGTTTTTTTTTTAGAAGCAGAGGTGCCAGTCAACTATGAAGATGCCATTAGACATAAAAATGCTCCAGATTGGAAAACAGCAATGGACAAGGAGATGGATTCTCTTTTGAAGAATTAAACATGGCAATTAGTAATTTCTCCACTTAAATGCAGAATTATCGACAACAGATGGGTTTATAATATTAAAACCAATTCACAGAATCAAGTCATGAGATATAAAGCAAGGCTAGTGGCAAAGAGATTTAGCCAACGTGAAGGTCTTTACTTTAATACCTTCAGTCCAGTTGTTCGTCTTGAAACTATGAGGACTCTGATTGGATGTGCTCTTCAACGTAATTGGGTATTCAAACAATTTGATGCCAAGACAGCCTTTTTAAATGGAACGCTTGAAGATGTGTATATGAGGCAACCCAGTGGTTATGAAGATAAGACATCTGTGCAAGTTACAGAGAAATTTATATGTCCTCAAACAAACTTCCAAATGTTGATATAAATGTTTGACTGACTTTCTCAAGGAAAATGGTCTAAAGGAGAGCACTACTGACCCATTAATGTTTTACAGTAAAAATCTAATTATATTTTACCATGTGGATGATGGGATGATATAAGGTTCTCTCAAGTCTGTTATGGACATGATTAAGAAATTGGGTTCCCGTTTTGAAATAACCTGCAGTGAAGTTAATTATTATTTGGGTCTAAAAATCAAGAGGACAGCTACTTCAATTGAAATCAACCAATCTGCTTATGCTGAGATGGTGCTAAGAAAATTGGTATGGAGGACTGTAATCCTCTTTTTCAGCCAGTTGAAGCCAGATGGACCCCAGGTAATTCACCTTTAGTTGAGAATGTTTTAGGGAGATCGTAAGAAATTTGAACTATTTGGTTGCAGGGACCCGACAAGATTCAGCTTACGCAGTTAATGTCGCGTCCCGAATTCAAGATAAGCCGACCAACGCTCACTCCAGTGTTGTCAAAAGAATTCTGCGTTATATAAAAGGGACAATTTCCGAAGGAATCAAATTTGAGAAAAGTAATAATAAATCCATAGACGCCTATAGCGATGCCGATCACGCGGGAGAGAAAACATTTCGAAAATTTACCAGTGACATCTTAATGAAGTTCAGTGGTGGACCTGTTCTATGGAGGACAAAGCTACAAAAATGTGTCGCTCTATCATCTATGGAAGCGGAGTATATAGCCACAAGTGAAGCAGCCAAGTCACTTGTTTGGCTCCATAGTTTGCTGAAGGAGGTCAACACTATTGATGAAGAGAGTATTCCAACGTTAATGATGGACAACCGAAGCGCCATTAAGTTGATTGAAAATCCAGTTTTCCATTAACGCTCAAAACACATTGAGATCAGATTTAATTTCATTCAGCAAATGGTTGAAGAGAACAGAATCAAAGTTGACTATGTTCCACCTGAGAAGCAAGCAGCACAAAGGTCTTTCATCAGGTGATCTGCATAAGATGAAGAGACTTATTGGCATGAATTCTCAGTGATTTTTATTTTCACTTTTAATATGTTTTTTCTTTGAAAATTACATTTAATAAAGTTTTGTGAGTTATTTAAATTTGAACATTGCAGGGGAGTGTTGTTTATATTAAATATTTAAAATTCATTCTACTACCTCTTTGGCGTACTGACATGCCTCCCGTGTGTATGTAAATAGATGTTCTTTGTTTTAGTTAGTAAATCATTTTTAGAAGTGCAATCTTTAATTTTCTCATTACTTAACAATTTTGTTGTAACAGCATTTGATAATTTGGAAAATAGTAAGTGACACAAAGTTATCAAACCTCTTTAGATTAAATACCAAAATATTCTATGGATTAGTTTGCTGATTCATGAGAGGTTACAAAGCAAGTAAAAAGGAAATCCGCACTTTCTGTCAATATTAATTTTCTATTAATTACAATAACAACAAATAAACTCATTCATAACTTACTTTAATATATATTAAATTTTCCATTTCTCTGTACAATATCTAACTATAGATAAGACACAAGCCACAAAAATAATACAAGCATGCGGAAATGAAACACAAATCATCAATATAAATCAATAAAACATTAATAACAAAGTCAGTTATAAAGCTGTTACAGTGTCCAATCAGTTGAATGAACTGGGAACAAAAATGTGGGTTGTTATTTATTGTCGCATATAGGCACCATGTGCTTCGTCTCCCATACATTTGTGCATAGCACCAAGGTTCCTATATTTTGTACACAATACATTACAGTGAGTATTTGTATCGGTGTTAGCAAAATAAACATAGCATTTCGGCCAGATGCTACAACTCTCTCATTCCAGCTGGTCATCTGCAATGCTGTGTTCAGGGGTGGCCATGTGTTTCGCCATGGCCATTTGGACGTTCTTAACCTTAATCCCAGTCATCCTAAATTCAGAAATTTGAGAAAAAAAAAACCAAAATAATATTAAAAATCGAAAGAAAATATATATATATATATATCATCTAACGAAAATTGACTTTAAATACTTAAAATCTGGTAGTCCCACTGACCATATTTGTTTTATAGACATGGGTTATGCAAAATCAAAACTGTGTGATACTAAACTTCTAGATTTGCATAGGGCCTAATGTATCACTGTCTTGTTTGATGTTGCGAGTGTTACCTGCAATATGAATTTAGTGGCTGTATCCCCAATGGCTGCAAAATGGTGATAAACTATACTTATAAATGGGCTTACAGCTTAATGCATTACATTGCCCTATTTGGGGTTGGGGGATTATCTATGATTGAGTTTGGTGGTTCTATATTTAATGGTTATAAAATGTTGGCCAACTATGCTTGTATAAAGGTATCATGATTAACATGACATAACACCTTGTTTGATATTGAGCATATTGCCCACATGGGTGTATAGCTGAAAGGTGAAGAGTAAGTGAAGAGATTTAGGCAGCTCTTAACATTGAGTTGTTGAGAGCCAGTGAGGGTGAAGACAGGTGAGTATGGAGCTGCGCTGGAAAGCAATGAGTGTGAAAAACAGGAGAACCTGCAGACCAGCAGCTTCGTCCAGCATAATTACCACATGCAAAAATCCAGTGGCAAACCCAATTTGCCTTGGAAGGAGGTGAGTAGCCTAACCACAGCACCACCATGGCCCTGCTGAATGAAAAAGAACTTTTTTAATGTAGAAATATTAACAACTTTCGATCTCGCATACCCCATGCCTATTAAAAACATTGCCAACTAAATTTTAATAAATATAAATTAGCTTTTTAGGAAATTATTATTAAAACTATTACTTTATAGAAATTAACAAATTTTTTTACATTTCCCTGAAATGTTCTGTTTGAAGGTCTTTGGGATCAAAACCCTTTCCCCAACTTTACGTTTTCTGGCATTTTTAGGATTTAAGGTCATGGAGGTTAAAGTCAGAACATTCAACATGCCTGTCACTATAATGCAACATGGCCAATGTAGGAACCACTGCTGAATTAAAGATTTTTGATTTTGCATTACTTATGTCTATAAAACAAATATGGCAGATGGATGAATCAGATTTTTAGACTTTGTTAGAAAGTTTTATACAATTGTTATAATAATGTTGCCAATTTAAAAAAAAAATGTTTTTAATTGTTTTGCAGTTTCTGCTAGAATTTTCACGTATCCCAAACACTATGGTCAAGGTCTAGATCGTGAACTTGCCGCCACCATACACACCATGGCCAAAAATCGAAGCTTTTCTGTTTTGCTTAACCAACAATTTTGGCTAACAGGTGGACTAGATTTTTAAACTTTTAGGAATTTTTATAAAGTTATTATTGTTATTAAAACCATTTTCCCCACATTTTAAAAATGTTTCATCTCTTTTTAAAAGCTTTATTTAACTTGCCTTGTTTGTGTGTATGGTAGGTGTCTTGTTTGGCATTCACAGTTTGCTTGTCACACTTAATGATGCGAAAATGGTGAGGAGGGTGGGAACGGGCCTAGGGGGGATCGATAGTGCCCATGGGGAAAGGGGCAAGTTAGGGCAGTCGACCCCCCCCCTCCCCAAACCCTTCCAGGAGGAAGGGGTTTTTGTGCCCAAATATAGTTTCATGTTTACGCGAAAACAGTAATAAGGGTGTCATAGATATAAGAAGCTTAAGTTTAAGGGAAATTTATATTGATTATTAAAGTAAAAAATGCCATTTTATTACATTTAGATGTTACGTTAGCAGAGAAGAATGAACTTTTATAAAAATTGATAAAATATTACGAAGGTAATTAAAAGGATCCATAAAGGAGTGACTTGTGAAATATACAAGACGTAAATACATTTAAAATTGACAATCAGCGTGACAAAGAGATAGTAATAAAAACAAATGCAAGTAATGAATGAACAGAATGTATATACTGATACTTTTTTAGTCTCTCATATTATTTTTTTTGCATAACTGTTCATCAGGTTGCAGTTTGAAGTGTGGAAGGGGCCACCAATGTTTAACTGCAAATTTTTAGTATTTTTAGAATTCCTTATTACTATTATTATTATTGTTATACAGAGAGACTATTTATATATTCACAGACTCGTCCATCATCAGGATCGCAAGTGATAACGATAATGGACAAGTCTGTGAATGTATAGTTTACCTATATAATAATTTTAAAAATTTGTGAGACTAAAAAGTGAAAAATGAAGCAGCTGTAAAAAGCCTTTTAAAACCAGGCTAAAAAGAGAAAAATAACTATAGTAGTAGTTGCAGAGTTTGTAGAAATTTTAAGATGTGGTTGAATACCCGTAATAAACTTTACTACAAATTAATATGTTTGTATAAATTTATATTTAGTATATAAAAGGTTGGTGTGAATAGATAAGAGCCTTACACAAGATATGTGCTTACTACGCTTGCACAAATGAGGTATACGTTCTATATTGTGAATACGCAAGATATTTGCTTCCTTAGCTTACGCAAATTAGGTATGTGTTCTATATTACACCAAGCTTATATATTTAAATATAAATTTGTTATGTACTCATTCTGCCATGAATATGTGATTTAATGGTGTTTGAATTATGAAAATTGCTTCATTAATTTAAGAGTGAATGATTGAAGATGTGAGTGTAACAACCTCAAAATGGACGCCAAGCAGTGTCGCCCATCATAGTACTATAGACGGGCGATGCATTAGTCCCCTGGTAATACATTCGTTCTTGTTCATTCTATTTTTAGAACAGTGGCTCGATCAGATGTTAGGATTTCAAGGTTGCGAAGACTTGCTTATCAGTGTACAAAGAATGGTCAAAATCCGTGGTGTTTCAGGTATTTATAACACACAATCTCACAGACACACACGTAAACACACACTCACAGGCAAAGGTATGGTAATCTTGTAAATATAGCTTTCCTCCAAACATCACTTTGAAAATTGTATAAACAGCTAACACTCTCCCATCAACAATGGCAACAAGCATACAAGGTAATATTTTGGGTACAACCCTCCCACATATTGGCTCACCACCAAGCAGGGCACACACTAATATCTTGTGTCAGCCCAGAGTATCAAGCTGTCTACAATAACTCCTGACCCAAGGTGTAAGTCAAGATAGCTGCTGTCTCAGGATCACACACCACACGTCTCCACTTCTCAGCACCGTGTGTTGAGAGGTCTAGTAAGATCATTGTTGAATGGCTGGGACGATATGGCGACTACGGGAAACTTCATCACTACTACTTGCCCCAAGGTTGCATTCCTTATGAGGCTAGCTAACAAGTACTAATGCAGTTGATCTACTACCAGTGCCCACAGGGTCTACATTACACACAATATATGTAGTGAAAAACCAGAGAACTGGAACATGGGGCTGCCACTTGGTGAAATCATTCTTGTTCCCAGTGGCCCTGTTTATACTGTTACGATGGAAATTTTG